>PVJA010001154.1:109426-135194 GCA_004027025.1 Myocastor coypus
TCAGAATTCCAGCTAAAGTTTTGAAAAAATGATCAACCTTATTCTAAAATATATGCAGAATTTTAATCACTTAGAATAACCAAATTAACTTTTAAGGAATAAGAAAACTCATTCTCCCCAATTTCTAAACTTATTCTAAAGCCATAGTAACCAAGTAACTGTAGTAATGACATCCATGCCAATGGATAGAATTAATCAACCAGGAATAAATCTGTTCTGTGTAACTGATACTCAGCAGGAGGCAAAGGTCAACTCAATAGGAAGCATTTTTAAGGTGGCTATACAAATAAGAGCTACAACTGCTAACAAAAGAAAACTAGTGGTGAATTTCATGGCTATGGGTTTGACAATAGATGCTTAGATGTGTCAAAGCAGGAGTCAGAGGAAAACAATGAACCTGGGCTTCACAAACGTTACACCTCCACGGCTGGGCATATAGTTCAGTGGCGTGAAGGCCTGCCTGGCCAGCACAAGGTTCTGAGTTAGATTCCCAGTACAAAAAAATAAAATATTGTGACATGGAAAGATCACTTACAGAATGGGAAAAATATGTGTAGGTCATGTATCCAATGAAGGATTTTTATCTAGAATATACAATAACAGAACTCAGCAATTAAAAGATAATTTGAGCAGAAGACTGATACGAATCTCAGTAGAAATTTCTTCAAAATGGATATAGAAACCGTGAGTATGAATTGATGCTTGCTATTGTTAGGTATCAGAGAAATGAAAACCGAAGCCACAGTGCAGCACTGCTTCACACTCACTAAGACAGCTACAATAAAAGAGATAGATAATAATTAGTGTTTATAAAATCATGGAGAAATTAGAACTCTCATCCACAACTGTTGGAAATATAAAATTGTGCATACTCTATAGGACAGTGTGCCTGTAGATCAGACAGCTGCTATGTGAATCATCAGTTCTATATCAAGATATATACAACATGAAAACAAATATCCACACCAAACTTTTAATATTTTAATTTTATTTGTTTATTTGGCACAAGGTCTCACTATGCAGCTCAGACTTGCAGTGATCCCTCTGTCTCAGCCTCCCCAATCTGGGATTATAGGCATGTGCCACCACACTCTGTTTCCGTGGCCCATTCAGTGCCACGGTTCCCGGGCTGGCACGGCATACAGAACCTGGGTCCTTGAGCTTGCAAGGCAGGCACTTAGACCATTCCCTAGCCCAAAATTTTTAATGTTTAAAGGAGATTTATTCATGAAAGCCCAAAGTGAAAAAATACAAATATTTCTCAAATAATGAATAGATACACAAAGTGTCATACTCTATGTCCATAAAGCAGAATATTATTCAATTATAAGACATTAGGAAGTGCTGACTCATGCTACAAGATGGATAAACCTTATAAATATTATAACCACAGAAAGAAGCTAGTAAAAACAAAAGATAGTATTTAATTCTACGTATATTAAGGGTTCATGATAAACATATCCATAGAGTCAGAAGAGGTTTAATGGTTGCTTACAGGTAAGGGAGAAAAAACAAACAAACAAAAAAGAATTATACTTAAAGTGTACAGGATTTCTTCCTGAGCGGTGAAAAGTTTCTAAAATTAATCCTAGTAGATGTTGTATATATCTTCCTGTTTAGTAAAATATCTAACTGTATACTCTAAATTGGTAAGCTATATAGCGATGAATCACACAATAAAAAAGATGTTACAAAACACAATTGATGGCATGTGTTTGCTGGCATCTTCTACTGTAAGTCACGGGGTGAAGTAGTTCAAGATCTCCCTATCTAACCTATATGAAAGTGCACTTTTTCTCACTAACTCCTCCAGCGGTGCACTGCTTTCAAGTCCAGAGTCCAAAAAAAAAAAAAAAAAAAAAAAAAAGAAGAAGAAGGGATAGTAGTTAATGTTGGTCAGGGGAAGAGCCTTGTGTTTTGTTTTGTTTTTTATCTTTATACCACCTATCATTTAAAAAGAAAATGCTAATTGCATATTGTCAAATCCTGAATAGCTTGACTTGATAAAGAAAAGTATTATGCAAGCTGTGAAAAAACATGTAAAGGAATGATAATTTTGCATATCAGTTTTCAAGCTTATAAAACGTGAAGATCCGATATTTCATTAATGTACTCCTAAATACATTCAAGTTCTGTGTCTTTATGTGACAAGTGTTAAATGCTTGCTTGCTTGCTTGATTGATTAGTTGAATAAATGAATGTATGAATGAATTTATATATGAATGAATGAATGAAAGAATGAATGATGAATGAATGAATGAATGAATGATGAATGATCAGGAAATGGGCTGCAGAAGATTTGCAGTGAGAATATTTTCATCAGTTTACTGGAATGCATAACATTATGCCTAGCATACAGTTGATGTGTAACAAGTACTTATTTTTCTTCTAACTCTTTCCCACTTAAATGTGCTTCATTTAGATTTTTTATTATAATAAATGTAGAGTTGATAAGGAAAATTAAAAAAAAATTGAGAGAAGCTGGGATTGGCGGTGCACACCTACAATCTCAGCACTCTGGAAGGTAGAGGCCAAATAGCACAAGTTGAAGCGTAATCTGACCATGTCAGCAATTTGACACGACCCTAGCTCAAAATAAAACAAAAACAGCTGGGGACAAAACTCTCTGTGAAGGCTTTGAATTCAACTCCCAATGTCATAATGAAAAGGAAAATATTGAAGACAATAGCAATTTTCTTGAAAACTTGCTAACACTTCTTCTGAAGTCAAATTATACAATTTAGATGGCAGATTTTATATTAATTTAAGAGCCCTTCAAATGCAAATTCATCATTTCTATAATATCTGGACACAGAGAATTTAAATAAGAACACATCCCTAGAAATTCTTAGAAATAGATAACGCTTTCACAGCTATTGTAGTATTTTCACATACTCATAGTAGGTTTTACATCTTTAGCTTGAATATCACACTAAGGAACAACAGATTGTGAAACAAAATAATGTTATTTGCTATGGAAATTCTGGAAGTACATATATTATACTAAGTGGCAGCTGTTATTATTATAGATACATTGTTACTGATAATTTTCCCATGTTATGTTCCTGTGTAAATGGGAGCCAAAAGTTTCAGAAGAGTGTGATCTTGACAGTTTCACAAATGGGCAAAGTTAGCTCAGATATGGCAAAGTGTCACTATTCCTATGTCCCACAC
Source organism: Myocastor coypus (assembly GCA_004027025.1). Lineage (NCBI taxonomy): Eukaryota > Metazoa > Chordata > Mammalia > Rodentia > Myocastoridae > Myocastor > Myocastor coypus. Next base: position 112,601 of record PVJA010001154.1, read on the forward strand.
TTATGACACAGCTCCTCATCCGTCACCTTTCCTTTGATTTCTGCACACAGTGTATCTGTACAATAGGCAGCCATCACCAAATACTTATATTTGAAGCAAAAGAGGAAATCTGTTGGCCATTTCTACAAGTTAGTGGATGGTGCTGTCAACTGAGGACAGCTCATAGCTAAGACACATGGATTGTATAGATGACAAGCAGCCTTATAGATGCGAGCAGCCATAGGGCACAACTTGCCCATCTGTGTAGAGCGGCTTCAGAGTCACAACTCAATCATGCATGCTAATTTCCATTCTTTTGGACCAAGACTGAGAAGGTTTTTGATAACATGGCCTAGATCTGACATCAAAGCTAGGGTGTAAAAGAGAGCTGACATTAATGCTGTGGATACTCTGAGCCTTTCCCCTGCCTGCCTTCACTGGTAAGACTTATTTTCCTCCTGTAACTGACCCACACTCACTCTTCAGAGCAGTTCTTCTCCATAGTCTTCTTTCCTTAACTACCTTCTATAACTTTAATAAATATAAAACCTCTGCACTTTTCCTTTGTCTTGCCCAATTCTTTGAATGAGACGGTAAGAGCCAGGAAGGATCCCTTGAGTGCCCCAGTACCCTGGTAACAGTGCCTATAGTTAAACTGATCAGTTCTTGGCTTATTTCTAAAATAGCAGGACACCAGAAAAAACAGCCTATGAAAGAACTTGTTCCATGACAGTTATCATGTAGGTTGGAGACTATTTAAATGCCTTAATGCTTGGAAATTTCTCTACAGATATCATAAATTATAATTTGTTTTCTCTGTTGAGGTATAATAATAATGCTTCCTTAACAAGGTTGCTAAAATCCAACCTTATAACTGGTGATTTTACCTATATTTCCTATAAGTAAGGAACTATAAATGAGAATGTGAAAAGTATGGCTTAAAAAAACTATAAAAAACAACTAATTCTGAAATGATCTGTCCTCATAGAAAAAATAAAAATATATATCTTCAGAAAAAAACATATTCTTATATTTTATAAAGTAGGAACACATATCTTGATATACAACAACAATCTCAGCATAATTAAAAATAATTTTAAGTGAATTATTCCAAAGGACCATAAATATATATATACATATTGCATTCAGAACTTTATATTCTTGGGGTAATGGATGTGATATACTAAAATATAAATTGTTTAAATGGATTCTTTGTAAATGTATCTTTAAAACTAGTATTATACATCATTGTTTCTTTAGTAGTTCAAATAATCTAATTAGATTTCTTTAATACTTGTAAATTCTTTCAACTAGCTAATCCCAGACTATTTCGTTGCTTTTGTTTCTTTGCTTTCTTGCACCTACAACATTACATTGCTGTCTTTTGGCTGCCCTTACAGATGTAACACACACTTGTTAGAAATTCTGCTAAATGCAATGCTTTGGAGATAGATGTATATTCTCTGGGCCAATAAAGGAGAGGAATGGGTAGAGAAACACTGAGAACTAAATCTTGAAAATGATTCCACAGGACTTCGTACTGATTCTGAGAAACAAGTGGAGGTAGTAACATTTGTTGCATCATGGAAGAATTGTGAGACCGGAAGCTGTCAGTAATTTCATAGAAGCATCACATGGGTGGGGCTGGTGTTTCCTGTTAATGATGACATACTTGCAGCATACTTTTCAGAGTTGGATGCAAGTATTATTTCCAATTTTCACAAAAAAAAGGTGCCAGGAAAACTCATTCCTTCACAGTCTATGTATTCTTTCATGACTTTGCTTTTGGATTTTGACATTTATTTAACCATTTAAATTCACCCTTTCTGGCAGCTCGATAAACACATATGATTGTTTTGGCTTTACTTGATGTTTCTCAATATTCTTGAATTATTTCATGAATATATGATGCCCAGTGAATTCCTTTATTATTGACTTGTCTTATTCTACATTATTTATGTGACTACTTGTCTAAATGGATTGGAGTTTTTTTTAGAGTGGAGACTGCATTCCATTTACCTTCACATCCTCAAGGTACAACGTGGCACCTTGCATGCATTAGGCTCTGTCAATGCTTGTTCCGTGAAGGAAACAAAACTTACCACATCACTTTTACAAATCATCCAGCATTTTGAACATATTACATACCTTGGTTAATTAGAAGAACTTACTATTTGGTATTCTTTTCCTTTTTTTTTTTTTTTTTCTCACTCTTGTATGTCTGATTATTTCACTTAACATCATCTTTTCCAGGCATTCTAAAAATCTCTTAGATTTCTAATAGCCAAGTAGTATTCATATATATATATATATATATATATATATATATATATATATATATTGCATTTTGTTTTTTTTATTTTTATTACTTTTAACAAATAACAATGCAACAGTTTGAAAACACATTAGTAGTACATTCCCAATAATTGATACAATGCATATTGTTGTCCTCGTAGTAGTTATTTAGAGCATAGGATGCAAACATGATAATCTTTCTAATCACTATTGATATAAAAATTTACTCTCATTGAACTAAGAGAAAGTAGTTGTATATATAGTCCAATACTCCATAATCATAGTGGATTATTAGCAGAACTGGCAATGTCAGAAGCTTTTGATTTAAGCCTTTTACAACTCAACATACTAATCTAGCTTTAGTTTTCATGCCTCACGGTTAAACTTTTCTGCTGGGTGGTTAAAAGCAAGTTAAAGCAAGACCTGTATAACAGAACATGAAATTTTTGTATCTCCCAAGTTCAGTCAAATCCCCTCAGGATTTACCTTGAAACCACGGACAATGCTTTGTAAATCTTTTGTCAGTGTCAGCTGTATGAATGATTCACGGCCATTGCTTGATGGTTTGCTCTCTGTGAAAGCCTGAGAGAATGTTTTCTCCGTAGGTGACTCTCCTGAGGCACACTATACATTGTTAAACCCTTTCCTCTGTAGCCACAAAATCTCCTTGAATAGAAAATCTGGCCACTACTAGCAGAAAAGATAGGAAACATTGCAGAAGCAAAAACATGCACTTATATACACAGGGTGAATTAGACAATGTCCTAAGAACCTCCCACAGGCTTTTCACACTGAGGTTAGCAATATGTAACACTAAAATTATGCTTGCAATGCCTGTCAGTTTGGTCTTTTATATGTGTGCTGCTTCTAATGTAATTTCAGTTACTGCTATACTCTCAAGTAAGTGGTTGTTTTAGAAGATAATACAAACAAGTATTAAAAGAGAGTAAGAGACAAGGAAAAATGCCATAGGATTGGCCAGCTTTGATTTCTAAATTTCTATGTAAAGATGGTGTAGTGGTTGATACAATGTGTCAACTTGGTTGAATGACTCAGCAGCCCGGTTCCCTGTTGGTGGGAGCCCCACTCTGGGGCAAAATTGGTTCTTCCCTGGAGTGTGACCAGGGCCCACCTAGGATATGATTGGATTTCTCCCTAGAGCAGGATCAAGGGCCCATCCTGGGGTATGATTGGTTCCACCTTAGGGCGCAATGAGCCCATGTCAGAATGACTGAGCACAAAAAGTCTTTTTAAAGGGCTGAAGGAGGAGTCAATACTTCACTTCGTCGGAGAAGCTTTGGTCTTCGCATTCAGACTGGACTTCATTGTCTGGCTTGCAGCGCAGACTCTTCGGCCTCCAGCTTGGATCTTTTGCCACTCGTTGCAGACTCTTCAGTGTCCATTACAGACACTTCAGTCTTCCATCGCAGACCCATCAGCCGACAGAGACTTACAAGGAGTGCTACAGTGAAGGCCAGGCCTCGGGATTAAATTCTTCAGTCCAGAGCATGCAGACTCCCTATGCGCGCTTCCTCATCTGACTCTGTGGCTGACTATTGTAAGCCAATCTTATAATTTCTTATAGATTGTATATTTTGTGTCACTATCCATTCCTTATATTATATCTATTCTGTTCCTTTTAGTAAACCCTAACCAATACAGATGGGTAACTTTTATCATATTCTATAAGGATTTATTAGAATATCAATGATTAATGGAAAATATCAATTCCAAGTTAACATTACAACATTTGATATTCTGAAAGACAGTGATGTTAAGCTCAAGTACTTATGTTATAGAGTAATAGTATCACTAAGCTTCTTTTCTGGAGGATTAAGAACTTAAGTTTACAAACTAAAAATTAAAGAAAAAGAAGGGCTGCAAGGATAGCCAATATTTTGGCCCTAGCCCTTCAAGGTCAGTGAGGACTCAAGACATAAAAGAACTTGTATTGTAACATCCCATTTGTTTTTCTAAAACACAAATAGAGTCACAGTTTTTTCAGTGCTGACAGGTGACTTTCTTCATTCTTTTTCACTGTAAGATGAAATCGAAACCTTTCAGCACAATATAAGATCCCTTCTGAGGTACTGAGGAGATAGCTTGGCAGTCCAAGTGCTTGCCTGGCAAGCACAAGGACCTGGGGTCAGTCCTTGTAACCTGTAATCCCAGTGCTGGGGAGGCTGAGCCAGGAGGATCCCTATGAGCTCGAGCTGCCTAGTGAGTCTGGACCAAATAAATTAACACATAAATAATATATATATATATATATATATATATATATATATATATATATATATATTTTTTTTTTTTTAAATCCGTTTTGAACAGGCCTGTGCCTCATCTCTCATTTCTGCTTCTCCTCAGGTCCTGTGTGGCCTCAAGCTCACCATGCTCATAGACACCACAGATTTTTGCCATTCTTTGGCTGGAGTGATTGCTTAGTATCTGTCTAACTCTGTTTCATTCATTTATTTACAACACAAATAATGGTGGCACCTCTCAAATTTTGTCCTGGATTTATAGCAAATATTTGACATATGTTTAAAGTTGACTTTCATCCCACTCACCATGTCATTAATATTTAGACTGGGGCTTAATCACATAGAATAGGGCAATATATGCTGAGGATAAAATGAAAATATCCTTTGTGATTAGCTCTGTTCCATCATTTTAAGAATAAATTGAGTTCAGGAGATTAAGCAAGTGTCCCAGCCTACATAGTTCTGTCAGTTGCAGAATCTGGGTCTTTTTTTTTTTTTCCCCTAGGTAAGAACAAAAATTTTCTTTCAATGTCCAGGTAAGGTGAGATAGTCTCAAGAGAACCTTTTCTGTCTACCTGAAACTCTCATTCCTCATGCCACCTCACAGTGAGAGGAAGCATCCTCTTACATGTGTGGCTCCTTTTCATTGCATTATTGCCCCTATCACAATGTCCCAATGTAAAGTGTTCAGTGTCTCCTCATTTTTTTTTTGATAACTCTATAGTGTGAACCTACGCCTTCATTATCTATGCACTTTCAAGTTTTAACAAGTAATGGGTGCTCAAACTATTTGCTGACCAGTTGAAATGTCAAAATGTTAAAACCATATTAAAATATTAACTTAAACCCCTACTTCCTTGCATACAGTTACCTTAAATATGTAATTTTAAAATATAATTAAAATCATGTTGAGGACCAGCAAGATAGCTTGCTGGTGCCTGTGTGGGCAAGTGTAAGGACCCAGGTTCAATCCCAGTACTAGATGCTTTGGTAGCCCCAACCCTGGGCATGCTGAGCGAGCCCCAGAGACTTCATGGTGGCATACGCCTGTAATCCCAGTGCTGAGGAGGCTGAGCTCTATAGTGAGACCCTGTATGAAATAACATACCATACAGGGAAACCTCTGCTATTTGTTCTTAGCACTCAACCAAAATTGCTTTCCTGCATTTCAGGGACATCCAGCTCAGTGTTTTCTTTACTTATTTTGTCCACAATGATCTATTGCTGCCTGCTTTGGATGGACCATCTCAAGGTCCTTGAATTTTCCAGCTTTCCATTTGCTTCATGTCCACTGTCTTTCACTGTTTCTCTTCTTTTATCTAGTGGGCAAAGATTCACATCTGTTCCCATACAGTCTCTCTTTTAGCTAGCTGTCAACAACCTGCCTTTGATTTTGATTCTGTTTCTTTTCTTCCAAGTCTTTCCCTCACCAGTGGCCTCACGGTTCTACCGGCCAGTCATGCCTCACTCTACATACTCTAGCACCTGAAATTCCACAAACTCAGAACCGAGCCTGGAGCTGCTTCCACACTGGCACAGGGCCCGAACATCTGGTAGGTAGACTTACTCACCTCCTTTCTCTTGTATCCCTAAATCATTCTATGTAGCACTCAGACATGCTTACATCCAAGACTCACAGTCACTGTATCATTATAATAATCATAGGTTTGGGTGATTCTGCACAGTCAGCTCCCTGTCCTAACTTGCTGTTTTCTATCCTTTAGTCCCTCTTCACCTTATGCAACATGCTCTCTAGAAACTTCAACACCTCTTATTTTATAGTTTTAATTTTCTATTCCTTTTAAATATCTCAGATTTCTCATAAAAATAATCTTGATTTTTGGCTTTATGTAATGTTCCTTTTATGACTGTTGATTGTGACATATCATCTTGATTGGATTAAGAATGTCAAGAAGATAAGGAAAGGATACATTGGGGTGCATCTGGATAGCTTCTGCATAAGTAACTTTGGGCACTATACCTGGTCCCTGATCCTTTTTCTCTCTGGAAGTGTTCGCCTTCGCCTGCTCTTCTTTCTGGTCACCATGAGCTAAACAATTTTACTTTTGCATAATACCCTTCTGCAATGATATTGTAGCCTTGGAGGATGCCAACCACCATGAACTGACACTCCTAAAATCATAAGCCAAATACTTATCTCCTACTTTAAAGTTGTAGATGCCATTGTGTCCCCTAATGGGAAAACTAATTAAAATACTTTATTCAAAAATCATCATGCAGTACAACTAGTAAATTAATTAAACCAGATTGCTTTTACCAGGTGAGTTAGTGTTTGTTTTTCTTATTAGAATGGACATTTTAGACATAGATTTGTTTTCTTTGCATGCAGCATTTCTACCAAAACTGCCATCCATGCAGTTTCCCTCAATGCCGTCTCCATCATCAGCACATTCCACACACTAGTTTTTCTAATCAAATAATTCACTTTATAGCAGCAGAAGAGGAAGGAGAAGGCCAATAAGAAGGAAAAGGCGGGTAGAAGTGTAAAGATTTACTGGTATGCAAGAGGATGGGATAAAATCAATGCTACCCACTCTCATGTCATTCACTGCATCTTGTTCAACAAGCATTTATCAAGGAACAAGCTACCTGGCCAGAAGTCACTTTACTGAGTGGTCATCCAAGCTACACACTTCACCTTGTCCTCACTCTCCTTCTAGGAGTTCAATATGAAGGCATTTTCTTTTATTTTCTGAATGAGGTGTTTGACATAGGTAGGATCAGAGATGTGACATTTTATTGGATTGATTTCATTAAAATCAAGGAAGATCTTAATAAGCATATATTTCTAAGTATTATAGAATATATGTTATGAGAATGTGTTATGTACAGAAAAAAAATTTCATAGTAAAACACCTCTGGAAATGTATTCTATATTCCATGTTCCTGCACAATAATTAAAAGGAGATAAGCTTAGAAGGGACAAAAGGAGGGAAAAAGAAAGAAGTACCTACAAACTTATAGAAATCAATGTTTTTTCCAAATTACCACACTCAATAAGTAATTTTTAGTTGTTTAAAATGAATATTAAGCTTCTCAAGTAAATTTTTATGGGGTGAGAATAATTTTATAAGATTTAGCTGTATCTTGGATGCTGGAGTGATTAGGAACCACTTTAGCAATTCTATTTACTATGCTCTTATATAAAAATACTTATAATATTATTTCATTTATGATTTAAACTACAGTCTAAATTTTGTTGAACAAGTACTTGGAGTCAAAAGATAAATAAATGTGCAGAACTGATAAATGTAGTTTTTGGATTGGGGAATAACTATGAATGTAAACCAATTGCTGGACATGTTAGCGGAAGTCTATTCAGCAGCTGCTCATTTTCAAGCCCCACACCGGGAGCTTTTAAACTTATACTATAGTGCCCAAATGTGGACTGAATCATTTATTCTTTAAATACAAATTCTACCAACTATTGCTATCACTATTTGTAATTTCTTTGGGTCTTAGTTTTCTGCTATGTAAAAACTACAGTGGTAATAAGCTCTAATTGCATCAAGAAGACTTGTGAAGACTGTGTGTGTCAATTCTTAGAAGAGTAGGTGGCACAGATCTTGTCAGAACTCAGAAAATTACACTTTGCATTGTTAATTCTTGGAATCTAATTAATGATTTTGTTATCCTTTATTTTTTTCTAACTCTATGACTTGAGTTACCTTTTGGATCCTTATTAATCTCAAGATCTCCATTTGAGAAGTACATAAAAACAGAGTAATAACGCAGCTTTGGTCAATTGCCTCATCTACTGTTGAATATATACAAATACTATAAACTATTATATTGAGAAAATTGGAATACATAGCTTTAGTAGGATGATTTTAATTTTTATCCTTTTCTCACTTAAATTTGGTTTCATATTGAGTATGTATGGGGTTGTGGTAACATTAATTATTTTAAGAAAATGTTAACTCTCTTCTGAGTGTTTGATTTACACATGCTTTTTCTCCCACAGGTCCCATACTACACTCTACAAATCTATAAAATATAGTGATATTTTAAAATATTTTACCTTATTTCTAGGGATTGTATACAAATATGTGCATACTCCCCACACAAAACAAAATCTTCACAAACAAAATAGTCAAACACAAAGACATAGAAAAATACTTCTTTCTAAACCACTGGTTCTCAACCTTTCTAATTCTGTGACCCCGCAATGCAGTTCCTCATGTTGCAGTGACCCAAAACCAAAAAATAATTTTGGTGGGTACTTCAAAACTGTAATTTTGCTACAGTTATGATTCAGAATGGCTTTAGGCGACCAGTGTTTTGGTTGTTCGACCTCCGCCAGAGTCATGACCCACTGGTTGGGAACTGCTGTTAAGCTATCAAAGGAAAGTTTAACAATTGGCACATTTTCTTTGTTTTATTTTGCCTTGTTTTTGGTAAGAAATGTAACCTAACTGTAACCAGGTTACTTGTGAATGTATGACATTAAGAGCTATGGATCAGCTGGGATATTTGTGCTAACCCAATTGAACTCTTACATGTTGGAAAGAGAACTCAAGATTCATATTTTGCTGCATTTGCAGAATTAAAAGTCAACTTTGAAAAAAAACAAAAACTTTGCACCTTTTAAATTACATAGAAGATCTTGGCTTTTCATTCTCTTAAGATAACAACTATTAAACAAATTAACAATATAACCATTGTTAAATTTATTTTATTTATTTATTATTTATTTATTTATTTATTTATTTATTTTTGCTTTTCTGAGGCAGGGTCTCACTGTACAGTTCAGGCTGGCTTGGAGCTCACCTTTGTAGCTCAGGCTGGTCTCGAACTCGCAATGATCCTCCTGCCTCAGCCTCCCGAGTGGTGCGATTACAGGCGTGAGCCACCATGCCCGGCTACCCGTTGTTAAATTTAAACAATAAAAAAATATTTAAAAAAAGAAACAAATTAACATGGGGTGCAGTACCATAGCAGGAACTCAAAATATAAATCTGTCCTCCTTCTTATAATTATGATAAAGAAAAGAAACATAAATAACATAAGCAGAGCAGCAAAACAAGCCAAAACCATGTGGAATTGGGCGTTAGGACCATGTGTGCAGGTCCCAGCATCTTCATATGTAAAGAGAGTGGTTCCTGGATTTAAAAATGATGTTATTCTGGTTTCTCTCTGTTATGCTGGTTAGTTGGTTGCCTCTGTCACCATTTTATTGCTGTCTTGCTGCCATGAACTGTATGTTTTCTGCTCTCTTCCACTCAGCCTTGGAGCCAGCTGAATATGGACTGCAATCTCCATTAACTGGGAGCTAGATAAATCTTTCCTTCCTTCAAAAAAACACGTTATTCCATAACAGTTGATTTTAAATTCCCTAAAAGAACTTTTCTCACAAAATTATATATCCTTATATTTAGACTGAAAATAAAGTAGATGTGATCAAAATAACCATGTAATATTATGCCCTTAAGTGTCTTTTGATTAAAAAATCCATATCCATTAATGAATAGAAACATAATCCTGTATTTAGTAAGAATAAAATAAGCTGTCTCCATGTTTTTATGAGCATAATTTTATATGCGAAATATCTATATAAAAGATACGAGGGCCAGGGAGATAGTTCAGTAGAGTAAGCACTTGCCTGGCAAGTACAGGGTCCTGGGTTCAATCCCTGGTACAAAAAAAAAAAAAGATATGAAGATGTTGGCCGTTGGTAGTTAACAAAATATAAATTTGAAATTTACCCAAAGGCCTTCAAAAGGTGCACTCTGAACTAATTGTATGTTTGATTAGATTTACAGCTTAAAGCAGTGAATGGATATTTTTCAAGTACATTTAAGTTTTCAGTAGGGGCAATTACTGTGTTACTTTCAGTTTGTAAAGGAACTGATATTTAAAATGAAAAAAAAAAAAGTTATACAAGAAATGCCCCTGAAAGTGTTTGTCATTTATCGAAGAACTATCTATTAATGAGATGCTGCCATAACTTGGACCTTGAATGGCCCCCAAAGGCCCACATACTGGCATGCTTGCCAGCTGGGATGCTGCTGGGAGGTGGGGGGCTAGGGGAAGAAAGCTCATGTGTGAAGGGGCTCCAGAGAGTCTTGTCCCTGCCGTACCTTTCTCTGCTTGCCCGGCATGAGATGAGCAGCAGCTGCGTGCAGCCCTCCCTCCATGCGGTCCTATCTTCACACAGCAATCACTAGGTAAAATTTCTGAAATGATGAGCGACAATAACCCTCCATCTCCCTAAATTGATTATCTCAGGTCTGTTACAGGGACACACGGCTGGCGGACATGGATGCTATGCCTGTCTGGACAGTGTGTCCCACCACAGGCACCATGCGGTCCACGGAGATGACTAAATCCACATCAGCAGCCAGTACATGGGATGCTGCATCACAACATACAAGTTCAAAGCCAGATTTAAGTAACTGCTGAGATAAATAGTGCCAGCTGGATAACATGCATCCACTAGATTTCACAGCCATTTGTCTAAATGCACCTGATAATTATATCTCCTCTTCTTACCATGTTGAGTTTAAGTTGTGAGTAGGAATGTATTATAGAAATGTCAATCATTAGAATTGGTATGTTATCTCAACCAAAAGTGATATCCTTTTTTCCTATGACTATTGGATAGTTTTATACCATCCACACACTATCTAATTAAAACAGTTCTATTCATTTAACTTTCCCAATGCTTTGTACATTGGTCCTGTCGTCTCTACGCCTTCTCCCACCTCTCTAAAGCTATCACTTCATCTCTGATTTTATTCTTATCCTTTTTATATCATTGAGAGCTATCTTGCAGTAAGGATGCCAGAATAGTGCAATGCAAAACAATGTTTGCTTGTTCTGTTATCCTATCCTATTACCCAAAGTAACTCTGTTATTCTAAGATTAAGATCCAACCTTCCAAAGAGCATCTGAAGCCTTCTTCAGTCTAACATCCTGACCCCTTCTCCAGACTTATTCTTTATCCTTTCTACGATCCTCAGTACTTGTAGTCTTTACCTTAATTCCATTTTCAATAAATCCCCTCTGTTTGGAGTTTTCTCTCCTCCAACCAAGGTCTCTCTCAAAATCCTATCTAACCAGGTAGAAGTAACTCAAGACACATTTGTAGGCCTAAAAGACACTTTCTCAGACAAATCAATTTACTTGCTACTCAGTTATGTATGTTTTTATGGCCAAACATGAATTCTTATGACAGAGACCTTTCCCTTCACTTTCCTGAACCTGGCTCACATGAAGCATATTTATTATGTTATTTCAACTTCAAAGAAGAAAAACGGAATAGTCAAAATATATGGCAAATGTTTTTTTTTTTTTTTTTTCGTATTTTTTTCTTTTTCGTCTAAGGGTGTTCAGGGTCTCACTACTAGATCAAACTCCTAGTGATCCACCTGTTTACAGCCTACCAAGAGGTGGCATTACAGGTATGCGTCACCACACCCAGTCTCAATTTCGGTCTCAGTGAACCTGGTGGGAGGGCATGCCAGGCCTGGGATGGAACTTTCATCTCCTGTGCCTGCTTGCAAGTGCTTTAATCCTCTATTTGGCTGGCCCTTTATTGCAAATGTTCAAATAAAATGTGTTACAGTAAAAGATACATTTCCATTTATTTACTTCAAGGGCCTCATCCCTCCAAATGCACATCTGATCACGCTTGCCACTTTGTGAAGCAGTTCTAGAAATGTTCTTTTCAAGTGTCTTCATGCAGTGGAATCAAATATACAAGGAACGTTGTTACAGATTTCTGTTTGACAGGCTCATAAAAGCGTAATAGTATGTCTTCATCCACCTGACTCACAATATCTGGTCTTGTGAAACTTCGGGCACTTTCCCCAACTCAAAATGACTATGAAATAGAAGGTAAATGCTTTGAGTGGATTCAGAACATCAAGGAATTCAACTTAGTGCAGCTAGAAATATGAATGGAACCTTTAGTCTGCTTCAGAAAGTGGCAAGAAGGATAGAATAAGTGTGTTCAAAGAGAAGTAGAATATTTAAGATCACTTGTAATACTTCTTTGATCATAATTTTTAAAATTAAAATCTTCATTGTATTTTTCATCACACATCATCTATACTATTATTTTCACCCTGAGTATTGTAAGTCAAATCTGAAATATCCTGGACGTGACTCATATGTTCAGAGATGAGGCTCTTGAAAGATGAGTGGATCGTGGGGCTCTCTCTATGTGTCTCAGCTGGTTGCTCAACTGATGTGTCTTCAGCTGACTGGGCCTTTGGATTCTGGCTCAATGGCCAGAGCAGTGTCACTGGAGGCTTGCTCTTGGAGTGTTTGTCTCTCTCCTGTTCTTCCCCTCTCTGTGCCTCCTGGCTGACCTGGGGTAAGTCACTTTCCTCTGCCATGTTCTTCCACCGCCACATTTCTGGCTTGGATCCAGTTGATGATGGACTTAAGCATGAAGCCAAACTAAAATGCTTTTCCTGTAAGTTGTGGTTGTTGTGTAGTTGTGTCCAGCAACAACAACAACAAAAAAAAAACCCTAATAGGGAATATTGATATTCAAGAAGTGGGATTTTTACTGTCACTCTGCCTGGCCATTTGTTTAGAAGCCTTTGGGAGTAGTTTGCAGGAGGAGTTTAGAAACATGTGGAGGTGGTGGGAAGAGAAGCTCAAGAGGGCTGAAATGGAGCTGGATGGGTGATCCTTGTCAGAGCGCAGATGACCAGGATGTTGACAGGAATCCACACATCGCAAACAGTTTTCTGCTAGGATCTCAGATTCCACTGGCAGTTGGACCATTGGCCATATATTCTATACAATACTATGGTACAAAACTTGTCTATATTTTGCTCACATCCTGATACTTTGCCTGAGGTCGAGATTATGGTCCAAGGACTGAGTAATATGATGGAAGAAATTTCAGGACAGCTCAACACTCGTGCTGTGGCTTGGACACTAATTATTGTTTTTAGCAATATTTTTAGTGAAAATCAGGTACAAATCATAAAGCAGGCACATTTAAATTTTGCCCCAGGAATTACATGAAAAGTCGGGACCGAAAGAGTTGGGGTTGCCAAAGACAATTGCACAGTGAAAAGCAATTAAGTACTTCATGCTAGAGCAAGAAAAAAGATTCCTTGAAAGTGTCTTGGGAGTCAGCAGTCGCTCACCAATTAAAGGCTCAAAGGTGCAGAACTGTAAACCTTTCATTTGAGAAAAGAGTCTCTGGAAAGCCTTCTGTAGAAGTGCGACCTAAGAAATTGCTTTCCTGCTACTCATTTCCTCAATTTCACAAATCCAAGCACTCAGAGGTCTATATAGCTGTGGTCCAAGGTGGGTGGGTTACTGACTGATCTTCTGTGTACCTTGGCATCAGCCACATGAGGCTGACTTTAGAGGCACACAGAATGCGAGAGTAGAGAAAGCAGGATGACTTTCCAGCAAATTGCCAAGCAGTGTGCCTGGAGAGGATGATGCATTTAGCTGTGAGAATGAAACCTAAACTGTAGTTTCTTAGAGATACCAGGAAGCTGGCAATGCCAGGAATGTGGATCCACTGTTGAGGAAAGCTGAAGACAATGCGAGAAGCCAGCGCAAACAAGGATCCATGTGGGTCACGGTCCACCTGGGATCAGGGCCACCTACCCTTTGGAAACCACACTGGGCCACAAACTTCTCTGGATACTCGATAAAGAGAGATAGGAAATAATGTTTGCCTTGCTTGTTTTCATTCTTTTTTTGGTCTACATCTTTTCTATCCTTCTAGTCCTCCCTTGTGGAATAGAAATGTTTACCTGTGCCACTATATGTTCAAAATATTTAACTTTCTCTTTTCAATTTTATGGGAGTCATATCTAAGAGTTTGCCTTCTCAGAACATTTGAGCTTAGACTTTGTAACACTGCTGACACTGTTACACATTGCTAACGTTAGAGATGTGCTGACTCCATAATGAGATGGGCATAAACTTTAGGAGGGCTGGGGCAAAACATTACAATTTAGATCTAGGTATCACCCTGAAGATTTGTGTGTTTAAAGGCAAAACATCTGAAGAGAACTGGGTCATAGGGACACACTATTTTTCAGTGGACTGAGACACTGATGAGCCCACTCAGTGCTGAGAATATTGCTGGGCAGAAGACTGTCACTGGGAGTCTGCCTTCGGAGCCTGTCCTTCCTTCCCTGGCTCTGCCCGGCTCTCTCAGCTTCCTGATTGCACGAGGCCAGTCTGCCATTGACATGATCTTCCTCCATGAGAGTTTTGTCTTGGAGCCAGATGACCTTGAACTCAGTCCCCAGAAGAGTGAGCCAAATCAAACCTCTCCTCCTTTGTTTTAGGTGTTTAGGTACGTGCTCAGCAACGGGAAAGCTAATCGATACAATGAGCGAGATCCACATGTCTCTCCCAAATACCAAAAGAGACAACTATTGAAAAATCATCAGATTGAAACATGAATTAGATAGACTATCTCCAAAGATAGACCTGAGTAACGGCATTACAAAAGTTAATCTATTGCTCTTAAAACTAAAAATTAATCTCATTAGCTCCAGATCTTTAAAAGAGATGAAGTATTTTCACAAATGTTTCCATGCCTCATTGCTAAGTAAAATTCAGTAATAATTATCTTTGATAATTATGATTTATATTTTATGAAGTTCAGTTTGAATCTTAACATTCATATTCATAAAAATTGAAAGGACAAATTAATCAAAATATCACATGGACCATATGGAAGAAAATATTACTAAATAAAATGAAAATTGAGGTCTTAGAGATTAAAAATAAATATATGATAATCACTGTAGCAATTTTTTAAAAATATACTTAGTTATTGCAAGGTCTCACTACACACCTCTGCCTGTGGTGATCTCCCGGCTTTCAGCCTCCCCTAAGTGTACCACTATGCTTGGACTCTGGCCCACTCAGCCCACCCTCAGGATGCGGCTGGCATGGCATGTGGTGCTGGGGATCTAACCATGGTCTCTAAGCTTGACTAAACAGGCATTTCAGTCTGCAGAGCTATCTCACTGGCCTCCAACACAATAGCCATTATTCAAAACATTACTCTTTTGGGGAGACTGTTTTATAGTATTAGGCTATAGGAATTCAAATATAACTGAATAAGAAATACTAAAAATAACCCAGGAAACTAAATTAAAAAATTGGTGACTAATTGTTCTTAAGATTACATACTTTGCTCCATTAAAATTCTGCCTTTGTTCTATATTCATTGTCTAATACTTTTAGCCTGGATACTAGAGCCTAGATCTGCAACTTACTGTCTCTTTCTGTATAGCTGGTTTTTTGATGCTTATTCACGGTTCTTATTTTCTGAGCTCATCATCTTTTCTATTCACTTCTGAATTCTCTAAATTGGCCCTAAAAATGTGGCCATCAGCAAAGAAAATAAATACCACCTAAACTTTCCATGCAACATATTTAGTCCTTTTAGATTGGTTAATGTGATTCCCTGGAAGTCTAGTCGGTAAATTTGCATAACAATAAACAATCAGTAAATGGTATAGTCTAACTCAGCTATTCTATTTAAACACTTCCATTTATTGTCCTATTTAAAAAAAAACTTACAATTATTTTGTTTGATGTTATTCATAGCAAAACTGTGAACAAGGTCAATATTCAGTCCTCAGGAATCTCAGCTTCTGAGAAACTCCATGTAACTAAACTTTGTTGCTCCAAAGGAATTAAAATTTGACAATTTCACTTCATTGCCCTCTAAGTAATGGAATATTCCTAAGGGCTATGAGGATAATACTGATTGAACAGAACATTACTGCCAGGTTTACCTGCTAGCCTCAAGGCCCAACAATTGTTGATCCAAAACTAGACAGCACTCTACATTTGGGTTTAGATTGTCATAAAAGTCCCTAAAGCAAAATTCCACACAAATTTCCTCACAATTAAAATGATTCAGCTTACCAGATTTAACATCAAATTTCTTCCTAAATGAGCTATGAGTTTCTTTATTTTTTTCCGTACCAGAGATTGAACTCAGGGCCTTGTGCTTGCCAGGCAAGCACTTATTCCACTGAACTCTGTCCTCAGCCTTTAAATGTTCACTTTGATGATTTATTGTCTGTGTTTTAGTACAGGGTCTACAGGGTCTCCCTACATAGATCAGACTCATAGTGATTCTCCTGTTTTGAGATTCTCAAAGTGCTGGCGTTACAGATGTGCGCCACTATTCCCAGAGTCAACCATGTCTCAGTGTGCCTTGCATGTGGGGGCCCCCATGGCATGCCAGGTATTGAATCCCAGTGACTGGGTTCTGCCTAAGCATGCACTTTAGTCCACTGAACTATCAGGCTGGACCTTTCTGTGTGTTTTGAGTCCAACTCAACATACATTCTCCAGACTGTCCTCCTTTTACTCCTCCATGTTACTTAAGTGCTTACTACTACTTACACCAAAATTGAAGTATCCCATGCCGATACTCTGTAGGACAGCATATCTTGAATATCTACTCAGTCTATTCTCTTGCCAGATGACATTACACATTACATCTTTTGTCATCACTTCTGCTCTGAAATCTTCTAAATGTCTGCCTTACCAACATGTATTTTTCTTCTGAGCCGACACAAATATGTACACTGCTTCTTGTATGTATGCAATGAGTACTTCATTTTGAGATTTACACATAAAAACTTGCTTCTTTCAAATGTTTCTCATTCAGCATTGAGGTAAATGGAATCATCGTCCAATTAGGAAAGCAAGACAAAAAATCCTGGAGTCATTGTTGAGAGTTTGAAGTCTTGCTTCCCACATGGAATAAAACTTTCTGGGGGGATTATTATATGCCAGATTTTAAGCCAGGTGTATTACATTAGGAAATGTAAATGCTATCATACTCTTAGAATCTGCATTCTAATTGGACATAGGAGGATAAAGAAGCTATTCATTCTGTAGTCTGTGGGAAGGGAAATTTTAGGTTTTCATGATGGCTAATGTATGAGCTCAGAATTTTGGTCCTGCAAATAGAATGTCAAAAGAACAAAAGTAACATTATGTTTAAAAAAAAAAAAAAAAAAAAAAAAACATGTGTCACTTTTCTATTCTTATTACCATTTACTTTATCGCAGTTGTCCCTAGTTTTGCTTCTGGGTTGCCGCAGTAGCCCTATAAATAACTTTCTGTCTGTCCTCTCTAGCTCCTATTTTAGTCATCTACTTCAGGGCTGCTAGAATACTTGATCTAAAATTTCAAGATAACTGCGATCTTACCATGCTTAACTGTTTCTGTTGAGCAGAATCTAACGCCTAAAAACGGCCTAAAGCCTTTATCAGCGGAGCTTCGGCTCTGTGTTCCATTGCCCCACACATCTTCCCTGGCGTGGCCCTTCTAAGCTCCTTACCAGGGTCCATCACAAGCACCTTCATCAGGGCCCTGTGCCTCAGGGTGTGCTTAGCTCCCCACTGTAAGCAGCCCTTTCAAAGGAGTAACTTGAGCTCGATCTTAGACAGCCCTTTCTGGCATCAGTCTCTTCCTAGCAGTCGCTGTTACAGTTTAGCGCCCATCTGTTCTCTTGCGTCATCCTGTCCACAGTCCTGCCATATCGCTGATAGAAGCAGACTGTAGTCATGTATTTGTCTCTCCTTTCTGCTATAGCTTTTGAGCAGTAAGGATCTTGTTTTTTCTTGACTAGCTCATTTTGATTTCTCCAATAGTACCTTGCATGTAGGAATCTATAGTAAATATTTGGAAACAAAATTAATTGGTGACAAATAGTTTATCTTAATAATAAGATTCTTCCTCATATCCCACGTGATACAGTCATACCCAGCTCAGAATTGATAACATTTCCCTAAACTGACAGCAAGTCTCTTCCCTATCTGAATTAAAGACCCTCCACAGCGTCTCATAAG
Source organism: Myocastor coypus (assembly GCA_004027025.1). Lineage (NCBI taxonomy): Eukaryota > Metazoa > Chordata > Mammalia > Rodentia > Myocastoridae > Myocastor > Myocastor coypus. Next base: position 130,980 of record PVJA010001154.1, read on the forward strand.
AGCCTGCCCATGAAGAAAAATGGTGGTCTTAGGTTTTCTTCACATAGAAGACTAATTCCAGAGCATATTTTGACTGCTATTTCAATAAAATAGTATCCATTTACTTGATTGTTTTAGCATAAGAATTAATATTTGTCTATAATTGCGGTAAGAAATTTTCTACGTATGTCTTCTCTTTCCCAAAACAATATATAAATTCTAAAATAAGAAAGCTGATATTTCTGGGAGTTGTACTCATTACCTATGCCATTGCTGCAAGTGTGACAGGTATTATTTAACTGTATAAAGTGCACAAAATTATGTTACATATATATGTATATATATGTATATATGTATATCCACAATCAAGTGAATCTTACAAGAAGATAATTATGTATCCATCATCTTCCACATAGCCATCAATTTAATGTATGTGTACAAGAGCACCTGAGATCTACTCTCAATACATTTTCAGAACCTAATATAGTATCAGTAACTATATTTCTACTACTATACACATAGGACACCATCAGGCTAATTCATTGTAGAGAACTATTAGGTATGCACCATGCCCTGTTTGAAGAATAAATAAAAACAGTCCTTTTGAGTCTACTCTCAGTATGCTACTAAACTGCTTCCACAACTCAATTCTGTCTTTCTCTGATTTGATTTCTCAGTCCACCCTTTAGAGCCGATGCCTCGCCTCTTGAAAAGTAGATTGCTTAGTTTCTACCCAGGGAAGCCCTCCCTTTGCGCTCTCTGCTCTGCTTTTCTTGGGCTGTTTATCTAATGGTATAAGCAAAATATTAAATAAACCTTGCGCTGAGGCCATTTCCTTTCTGCTAGAGCCATTGCTCATTTTGTACCTCTCCTAGAGTCCAAATTCCCTGTATTTTTCATAACCCCACAGTAACAGAAGCATGAAGGCAATTTCATTGCAATAACATGTGTAAGAATATGTTTTGATGCGCACAGCTCCTACAATAACATTGAACACAATGTTACAAGAAAAGAAAAAAAATGAACCATTGGATAATTTTAGCAAAGATTAATTTACCTGACACAGCATTTAAAGGACATTTTATGATTATATAATCCTCGTGGAGACGCGGTCATGTGCAAAATAGGAACATGTAAGTTTTATTTTGCTCCAAAAACTGTATCCAGTGAATCAGATCATGAGAGCAAACAAAAAACCATTCATGCTTTGGAGGTCGGGTTTTAACCTCCAGAAGAGGACATTTGTGCATTTACTAAAGCAAAAGTGGTAGCTGCCTCCCTGGGGCAAAAGAGTTTAAGTGTCTGCTAATGTCGCTGGCTTGCTTCAAAGAGGATAAAAGTACAAACCCATAGGCAAGGAGGCTATTTAAATTGCGTCAATGTAGGAAGCACAGTGCCTCAGCAAACTCAGAAATTAATCCAGATGAAGACGTTACACCTCGGGATCCTTGTCAGACACCAGTCTTACCGCTTGTCCTAGAGGCTGGCCTGTGCTCCTAAGGGAACCTGCAGCACCGAGTCACCAGCCTGGGTGATTTTTATTTATTTTTTAATAAAGGAGTTGGAATCGAAAGGATTGTCATTTATTCTAATATGAAATTCTAGAAATTTAGGAATATCTAAAACACATTTTGTCTTTCTATAATGTGTGGAAATTTAATTCCATACATAGATATTTACTCGGCAAATTTCATCCATGCCACAAAGTGTGCATTAACTCAATTACTCATTGGTGTCCCCCATGTCCCTAAAGCAAACTAGAAAATTTAATTGAAACTTTATTACTTATAAAAATACAAGATAGTATTTTATTCTTCAAAATTGTGTAGTGAGACAAAAACTTTCTCCATGTAAAGCTGTACATATACTGAGACAGATCCATAGTGATGTAAATGAAATCCACTAAACCAAGCAATTCCAGGCATAAATCCATAAATGTTCATAGCTGTTCTGGCAATTAGATTTTAATGAGCAATAAAAATGATCACAAGTTTCTTGGTAATATATTACTGGGATTTTTTTTAAACATTTTTGTTGGAAAATAAACTTCATCTCTCTGGAACTCTTTCATGTAGAAATATTTTATATAGAAGTACTTTTTGGGGTTGAGGACATAGCTCAGTGGCAGAGCCTGCCAGGTAAATGGAAGCTCAAGATCCTTAGTTTGAGTCAGGTTACAAGAAAGAAATGAAGAGAGAGGGAGGAAGAGGGAGAGAGAGAGAGGAAGGGAGGGAATGAGGGAGGGAGGGAGGGAGGGAGGGAGAGAGGGAGAGAGAGAGGAAGAAGAAGAAAAGTAACAAGGGAAAGAAAGAAGGAAAGGAGGAAAGAAAGAAAGAAAAAAAGAAAGAAAGAAAGAAAAATATTTTCATCTCTCTTGTGTAGAAATATTTTGTGTGCTCTTCAGGAGCTAGCAATTCTCTGAAGACTGTAGCGTCGTCTTACCTTGCTGCCATTTTCCCTTGTCTCTGGGTCCATCTTGAGGTCAGAGACTAGCATATTCTTGTATTTGCTCTTTCCATTGCTGCTGTGGTCCTCTAGTCTGTATTCCGAAGTCAGCTGCACAGAGAGGGGACTGTCACTCAGGTTCAGCGGCTGCTCCTCTTGCTCTAGCCCCGCTTTGCCATCACTGTGAGTGTCCCCCATCTCCCTGCCGTGTGTTCCCCCTGAAGCAACTGAGCCGTGCCCCGGAGCCTCATTGCCATTAAAGCTCTCTGCGGCATAATCATCTGTTGGGAAAAAATTCATAGTTTGATTTTAATTAATATACTGCTCATCTTCTATTTTTAACAAGCATTTGCTGAGCATCTATTATGTGTGTGGCATCGTACCAACCAACGTTATGCCTAAGGGGTACATAATGTGAGGTAGCTATTGTTTTTTAATGTAGTAGCCACATGAAAGGACAAGAAGTGACACAAAATAATGTGATGAAGATGCACATTTCATTATTAAATGCAGTGTTGAAGTAAAGATTAACAAAGAATAATACAATTATCAGTTACTTCTGTTGGAAAAATATTTTATTTTTCAGTAAGAATACCTAGATTTGGTAAAAAAACAGAATTCCTTAGTAAATTGCATCACTACCCTCATTAACAGAGGTAGACATTGGCGACATTTCATGAGTGTTGAATAGGCATCTAACATATTATCAAGTTTGTGTCCGTTATTGCTTTTCTCAGACTTTAAGCCTATGAGACTCAGTTATTCTGTATGTCAAAGCGTAGATGAAAACACATTTATACTAGCACTAATTGGAGTGAAAAGTGTTTATAATTGATATAAACTAACAAAATTAGAAGACTCAGTTAGTAAATATTAGAATAGTTACAACACTATTGGTATTCAGCACCCCATTTAAAGTACCGAAGATAGGAGGCACGAAAGCACAAAATGGAAAAGTTTAGCTTTGTGACCTACGTGACATCTATTTTGCAAGAATAAAATAGATAAATTTTACATAAGCCATAATATTCAATCTCTGAGCCAGACATGGTCGTGCATGTCTAACATCTCAGCACCTAAGAGGCTGTACCAGGAGGCCAGCCTGGTCTACATAGTAAGTTCAAGGAAGGCCACAAGTATATCTCAAAACATGTACCATATGTATTGTATGTTGCTCTGTTTCTGTTTGTTTCTGCTTTTTGTTCTTGCTTTTGATTTTACTTTTCAAAATGAAATAAAATAAAAATAAGTAAATATGTAAATTTACAATAAAAATAAAATATATACAAACAAATAATAGTATTTAGCATGTAATTCAGTTAGTTTTATTTCTTAATATTATCAAGTATGCTGTGCATTTTTGGTGTGTGAAATATTTAATGTCTTACATTCAGAGAGATATTTAAATATTTAATTTAATTTTGGTCATGTGACTTCTTCAGATAATTCTTTAATAAACAGTAAGTCACTACCTTGTGGCCAACATGCAGTTAAATATTTGGCTTACAGAGACTGTCTCACATGATTTAGTAGTTCACAGATAATGAAAAGAAACAGAAAAAATAAACATGCAATTAAAATGCAGGCAAAGAGCCGGGCATGGTGGCGCACGCCTGTAATCCCAGCACTTGGGAGGCTGAGGCAGGAGGATTGGTGCGAGTTCGAGACCAGCCTGGGCTACAAAAGTGAGCTCAGGACCAGCCTCAACTGCATAGCGAGACCCTGTCTCAAAAAGACAAAAAAAAAAAAAAAAAAAAAAAAAAAAAAAAAAAAAAAAAAAAAAAAAAAAAA
>PVJA010001155.1:0-135459 GCA_004027025.1 Myocastor coypus
ATTTATGGCAGTAGAAAATAACAAAAAGCAAAGGGAAGAGCAGTAGCTGAAGCAGCTAGCAAGCCTCTCTGCCTTCCACACATTGTATGCACATTGCTCAATCCCAGCGTGGAGTCATGAATTAATCATAAACTCTAGAAGCCTCCCCCCAATGACTCGGTGAGGCTTTGTGGGGACAACTGGACACAAACCATAACACATTGGTTATTCCACTTTCTTGCATTCTCTGATTCTGGATCAAGTCCCACTTTAACGGTTTTCCAGATCTTGTGGCACTGAGCAGGTGTTTAAGTATTTCTGTGTCTTAATTTTTTCTTACCATGGCTGTCATAATAATCCTGTGATAAGCTGCTAGAAGAACCAACTGAGGATGGCAATGATATAGAATGTAGAAAGCGCTGCTTAGCAATGTTAGATGCACGCACTTCCCGGAGTTTTTTAAAGACACTGATACCTAGACCCCTCGCTAGTCCAACAAAAGTAGAATATCTGGGAGTGAGCTTAACTGACCACACATCCTATAAAAATAATCAGAAAAAGTGTCCTATATTGAGTATTTACTATATCCTAACCTATGTCAATAATTACTATATTATACGGGAATCTGGGTCTCCAATCTCTTTACTGACACATTTTTTTAGAATCAGACTCCAGAGCAGAAAATACCCTCAAATAACGTTCAGTATATTAAGCTGAGTCCAGAGCCACTTTGAGGTTTTCTCAGCTAACAGCAGTCCAAAGCTGAAAGATTTAAACTGGGATATTGTGAACAGTGAAGCAGGAGCTTACTGAAAGAAAGTGGGCTAGCCTGTGCCTTGATTCCTCTGCAAACTGTCAACATTATACTGTTCCCATCCTTGGAAAAGTAGAAATTTGAAACACAAACTATAGGCTTCAGATCTACAAAATAAACATAAATGGCCTACACAGTTACCCTTATCATTAGTCTTTCTATAATTTTAGGAAGAAATGCTAATTTTAATGTACAAATAAAACTTAATTTACTAAAAAAACTATCATTTTCTAAGATACAGAAAACAAATGCAATTTAGTATCCAAAACATAAATAAAAAGAACAATATAAATATTATAACTCAATTTCTGCAAAAATTGTATTCACATTATATACAGATATAGTATTATATATTCACATCAAATATCAACAGTACCATTAATATCATTTTTAATTTCTTTATATATACAGTGGTTTCTGTACATGTAAAAAGTAATGCATTAGTAAATTATAAGACTAAACAAACTGTGATACTTAAATGATCTTTTTATGATATAAAAAGAACAAAAGCAAGGGTATTAAATTTTTGAAAGATTCCCACACAAAAATATTCATGTTATTTACAAACTTATTTGCATAAAAGTATATTATGTCACATTTCTCTATTTTATTAAACTTACTTTATAAATTTTACAAATATGTAATTCAAATGTTTCTTGATTTTAGCAAGCAACTTTTCTTAAATCTAAACTTATTCACATTCCAAGGAATTCTTTTTAAAAAGAGAGTGAAGACAACATTCCTTTTAAACATAATTCTTTAAATGCTTGATTTTATTTTAAAGTATGTTTAAACATATTAGATGTTTCCATTGTTAAAATGTGTTAAGTGTCTGCAATATTTGCTCATAAAATATAATGACTAAGTTTTGTTCAAATACTTTAGGAGGTGGTCCCTCCTCAGTGACCTGGACTCAGGGGTCCATAGGCCCTTTTTCTGCTGATTCAGGAAGCACAAGGCTACTCCACGCAAGCTTCCCCCATCATCCTTTGGATTTTCAAAAGCTATAGACTCTTATTCTTAATTTCTACAGAACAGCTGTAACTATAGATCCAGATTCTGAATGTATTTTTTTTTTAATCTTTTTGAAACAGTGTCTCTCTATTCAGTTCAGGCTTTCTTTACACTTACTTTGTAGTCCAGGTTGCCCTCCAACGCCAGGGATCTTCCTAAGTGCTGAGATTATGGCACATGCATGGCCTGAATGTGTCGTTCCTAAAGAATAAATGAAATGTAAATTATTCAAAAAATTTAACAAAATGGAAGTTGGTGGAAAGGAAGTTTTGAAGAATATATCACTGTTCTTAGTATCTGTGATGTGGCTTAGAAAGTTTACTCAGTAAAGTTTGATGTTGATAATAGGAACAGTAAAACAGTCCAGACCAGGCATAAAAACTTGAAATCTTGTAGAAGCAGAGAAATGTGAGGGGGAAAAAAAAATGAATATAAGAGACACACAACAAAGTTTTTCTCTCCTTTTTTCCTCCACTCCAGGGAAAGCCCTCCCCCCACTACAGAAACCTACAGAGTCAGACAGGAAGGAGCCTGCCTGTCTATGTGACCCAATCTTTGACAAGGGGCCTGAGGCAGAGATGCGGATGCTGGCAGGGGCTGAGAGGACTGGCGCAGCCAGAGAAGTGGGTGGCAGGAGGCAAGGTTTCCTAAGAAAGATTTTCCACCTTTGTCAAAATTGAGGAATTCAACAGCAACAAAAAAAAAAAAAAAAAAAAAAAAAAACCTCTATATATTGTTTTCTCTCATGGATATTAGTGAGAAAGTGGAGCTTATTGCTATGTTGCTGTATGAGGCCTGAGAAGACCAAGGCAGTAGCATTAAACCCATCCCAGAGCTCCGATAGCTCTGAACTATCAAACTTACCATTGGAATGGTCAAACGTATCTCTTCTATGTGAAGTAACAAAAGTCTTTGATGTTTAAACAACTTTTAGTCAAGTTTGCCAGCATTTGCAGCTGAAAATAGGTTTACTCATACTGTGTAAAATACAAACTTGTTAGTTACAAAAGTTTGTGAACTGCTAAATATCACTACTCATTATTAATGTTCCTAATTGTAGTTCTAGAAATACAAAACTATAACTGCCTTAAACATATAATCTCTTTTGAGTAAGAATTACACTAAAGGTATAATTGCACCAATCCCTACTCCAAAGGTCAGAGGGCAGTGCTATACAAAATGACAAAGAGAAGGAGCAAAGTGCAATCTCAGGCCCCAAGCCCACCCAGAAAAAATACAAGAGACACTAGCATAGAAGAAAATGGGAATCACACAGCTGAAATTTCTAAATTAGTAGCATCTGAAGTAAAGAAACAACTGTAGAAAGGTATAGAGGAAATCAGATCAGAAGTAACCTCTAAAGTAAAGAAAGTATGTAAACAAAATGAATGACTAAAGGACTGACTAAATAGCTCAGCAGATTAAAGTGCCAGCAAGCAGGTGAAGAGGTCCAGGTTCGAACCCCTGGCCTACCACACCCAGTCCACCCCCAGGGCATTCTGAGAAGGGCAATTGAGACAGGGTGTGGTGGTGCACACCTGTAATACCAGCTCTTGGGAGACTGTAAACAGGCAGATCACTACCAACCCTGAACACCTTGTATATCATTGCCTTAAAACAAAAATACAAAAAAAAAAAAGAGCGACTAAATTAAATATGATATTAATCATCTATAGTTCTTGATTAATGACAGATTATAGGTGATGAGGTAAAACAGAACCTGTAGGATGACTCCCAGAGAGTTCTGATCAAATTCTTAGATGATAGCAAAGGACAATGTGGTACACTTAAGACAGGAACAGGAGTATAGAGAAAAGAGTGGGCAGAAAAGGAGAGAAAGATTCATGAAGCTTGGGACATATTAGAAATCATGTTTCTCTGGGCCATTCAGATGCACCTGAATAGTAAGTGGTGATTGTAGTCCAAGAGCTCAGATATTAAATGCATGGAATATGTGCAGTAGCTAGGAATATAAGTCTTTAAATTTGATGGGCCCTACGGATATTTCAGGGTCTACATTTCCAGTATACATTTTCTGCTTAACATTGACTCACATATCTAAATACCAAGAATGGCCCTTTTTGAAAACTTCATAATTTTCACAACTGGACCATAGCATATGATTTCCCCTGATCTCCAATTTTTCTACTTCCATCTGTAATATAGATTGTTCTAGTATGTGCATTCTCTGAAAATGACAGTGGACCAAGGAACAACTAAGGAACATAATGTCAAAAGGCAGACAGAGTAGAATCAAGTAGGATAAACAAAAAATATATTATTTGACTCAGGAAAGCTTAGAAGAAGACTAAGAAAATAGCTACATAGAAGAAATGGCAAAGAGTGTAAAGTGTCACAAGTTGAGTTTATAAACCAAGCTCCAGAGAGGGTCACCCACCTGCCTCAGACACAGACATCTAACTATCAAAATTCATTTCAAATAGAAACTGCTTTGAAATACAAATAAAAGAAAATATACTGCACGAGTGCATATTTTCACTTCATAATTACTTTAAATTAAATTCTATTTGAAAATATTTTCATGGCCCGGCGGAATGGCTCAGTGGTCTTAAAGCACCTGCTTGGGAAAGCTTCGGTGGCTTCAGGGACCGCAGTTCGATCCCCGGGACCACATGCTGCGCCAGCCCTGCTCTCAGGGCGGGCTGAGCTGTCATAAAAAATGAGTGAATAAACAACAAAGTTTCTGAAACAAGAAAAAAATAAATAAATAAAATAAAAAATTCTAAAAAAAAAAAAAGTCAATAAAGATAACAGTAAACTCATAGCTTTAATGTCCTCTAGATCTCCAACAAGTTAACAGCTCCCAGCACGTGGAAAGCAGGTGGGTCACTGTGAGGTTGAGGCCTGCCTGGGCTACAAAGAGAGCTCAAGGCTATCCTGACCTGCATAGTAGGAGCCTGTCTCAAAAATACAAAAAGAAGAAAGAGAAAGAAAGAAAGAAAGAAAGAAAGAAAGAAAGAAAGAAAGAAAGAAAGAAAGAAAGAAAGAAAGAAAGAAGAGGGATCAGTAACCACAACTCAATTTAAAAGGACTAAAACTATTACTAAAAGGAGAAGACAGTACAAGAAACCAAAATTTTTCTAACAGAGTCGGTGCTATTTCAAAACCCATTTGAACATCCTACTGGTAAAATCAGAAAAAGAAGAATCAATGAAAAAAACTCACTAACCCCCTCAATGTAAAATAAGAAAAATTTTAAAGCAAAGAAAGAGTCTCAGAATTCTCAAGAATAGAAACCTAGGCTAGGCAGAGGAGATAGCTCAATAGAATGAGTGCTTGCCTGGCAAGTGTAAGGGCCTGAGTTCAATCCCTGGTTCCACAAAAAAAAAAAAAAAGGAAAGAAAAAAAAAATCTAGGCTAAAGTCCAAGATCTCAACTGAAATACTGGCCCAGCACCTCAGTATTGTTTGGATCTCTGTTATTGATTTCGTCAGGCAGAAATCAAAGTGTAATGAAAAGGGAAGCATAATAAACAGGAACATAATAGAGCTGAAGATACACAAGACAAGATCTTGTAAAGATGAAAGAAAGCATGGGATCAGGGATAGGAGTTACTGGAGACCCTCTTCAGCTATGAAGCACTAACCAAGGCTCTACACCTGAGGATAGCCATAGAGTTTCTTTATTCTCATGTAGAATGTACTACAAAGAGAGTGCAGTCACTCAGAGTTAAATTCATGTTCCAGAGAGACCTATGTCCTATGTCCTTGTCCCTCTGGTCATTCCCATTAGGAAAAGACATGTCCTTCCACTAGGTGGAGGGAATCTTGAGGTAGGCTGTGCACCAAGAGAGGCTCCGTCTCATCTCTGCCTCTGCACACACTAACAGTCAGCCCCTCCCCTATCCTCATCACCCTCTTAATTCTAGCTCATCAATTTTCTCATTTGTAAAATAACAAGCATTTTAGAAAGTACTACTCTGCCTACTCTCTCTATAGGATTACTTTAGGATTAAACTGTGAACCCTGGAAAGGCTAGAGCACTGATATACAAAAATATTTTACTATGCCCCCCCCTTTTTCTTGTGTTTAGTACAGGGTCTCACTACATAGGTCAAACTCAGAGTGACGCTCCTGCTTATCAGCTTCCCAAGTGCTGGGATTACAGGCGCACGCCACCACCTCATTTCAGTTGCCATCTCTGCGTGTTCTTGGGGTACAGCTGGCACAGCACAGTATGCCAGGGATCGAACCCTGGCCTGACCACTGAGCTCTGCCTAAGCAGGCGCTTTAATCTGCTGAGCTATCGGGTCAGCCCCTATTATTGTCCTTTTGCATTCAGAATACTGTTTGTATCATTTTTCAAAGCCACAGTTCACTGCCAAACTGCACTCCCTCCTGCCCTGATTTGCTTTATTTCGTGAAGGTCTGCCAGAAAGTTGCGAAAACAGCAGTGGAATGGGTGTTCAACCGGTGTCTGTTGACACTGAGATTTCAGTTTTGTAAAACAATGTGTCTTACATAGCAATGGTTTTGAAATATTTTTCTTTTAATTTGACATTTGGGACTTTGTTGTATCCTAACAAAACTTCAGCAGTGACTTTGCGGTTACAACCTTTTCTTGTAAGAATAGAAGACTCCTGTTTGGCCCAGGTCACCTAGAAACAATTTGCCCTCAGCTGTTTAGTAATTGGGTAGATATTTATTGTAACATCCCATACTCTCTGTGTAAACACTTGATATTACTAGCTATTCATAACTGTGGCTTGACATGTTCATGAAATTAAACAAAGTAATTAATTTAGTTTCAGGCATAAAACAAGAAAATATGCTGGGCTGCTGAAACAACATGCACATTTGAAAACTCATTGAATTATCACAATAACAAAATGTGTGTAGCCTGCAGTAACAAAGTGATTTTTAAATTACTTTGTCAAAGAAATATATTTAATTCATCATTAGTAGCCTTAAAGATACAAACTTTAATATCTCTCCCTTGTATTATCAGACTACTTTCCATATTTATTGACCATAATTGTTGTTAGTAAGACCACAAAGTAAACTGGTGCACCTGAGCAGAATCGTTGATTTCATATGAAAGTTTCCTTATGCCACAGCAAAGCACCTAAAGATGACAGTATTCACGTGTTATTTCCAGTAAATACCACATGAGGAAAGTAATGATACATACAATCAAAACTGAGGTGTGGGAACAGAGAAACGGAAAAAGAATCTTTTATCATCTCTAACCATGTCCCAGCCTAGACTCCTAGGCTAGATCAACTCCGGTTAATCTAAAGAGCAACATATCCTGCACATCGCTTATTTGCCAGACAAAGACTGCCAATGTTCAGAAGACTGCATTGCAATAAACAATAATGTCTCTATGACCATACTGAATAAAATTTAATCTTTCATAATTCCAAACATTCTTTAGTATTTCACCATGTCAGTATTATTACAAATTATACTGATTCAACAAAAGAAACCCAGCTGAAGTACACATACCACCTGAGGCCTAAGTAGTAAAGCACTTAACCTATTTATAAACTACAGGCCCATTAAAATTCTGCATTAAGAAACATTCCCAGTGCCGGGCTCACAGCTGTAATCCCAGCACTCGGGAGGCTGAGGCAGGAGAATTGGTGAGAGTTCAAGACCAGCCTGGGCTACAAAAGTGAGCTCAGGACCAGCCTCAACTGCATAGCGAGACCCTCAACTGCATAGCGAGACCCTGTCTCAAAAAGACAAAAAAAAAAAAAAAAAAAGAAAGAAAAAGAAACAGGCAGACAAATCAATGAAATAATTTCTTCTTTTCCTACCAATAGTGACGACGCAGTTGAGGAGAGCACACAGCTCAGAACTTGTTTCTTGACACCACTGTTTCTGCTTTCACACATCAGGTGTAGACACACACACACACAAACTACATACATAGACACACACACACACACACACAAGCTGAATGAGTCACACAAACATTTAGTAGCTTCCCACCTTCATAAAAAATTATCCTCAAGTTCTAAAGCCAGAAACTTCAAGTTAATTTCCAATGATAGTCAAAAGTTATCTTTTTATTGATTGATTTCTTTGGAGTATGCTATTGTGGAGAAAATAGTTCTTGGTCTATATGTTCCTGCAGTAGTCAAAGGTTTTCAAGAAATTTATTTGCCAAAGGCAAGGTACTTGATATGAAAAAACAGTCTATAAGAACCACCACATAGTGAGTTGCCCAAAATATTCCACTTTTGGATGACGTGAAAACACAAGGGATTTGGGTCTGCAAATGTGGTCAAGGAGCAGGGAGAAGGCAGGGAAAGAGGAAGAGAGGAGGAACATGGTCAGAGCCAGGTATGTACAAGGGTGGAAATGCCCTAGTGAAGCCGCTAATTGCTACATTTTCTGTGCTAACGATTAACAATCCTTTGATCTCATTCTTGAGCGTATCATTTATCCTTCTCCTGCTATAGGTTAGAAAGCAGTTAGAACAGCTAGGTCTCTCCTGCAGTACAGTATTTGCTCATGGTGCCTGACACTGCTACAGAGAATATAAAAATGATCTAGAGAAGTATGATATTTTATAAATACCTATTTACCCAGAAGTAAAGGAATTAATCTCAATAATTTTTCATTTGGATTAATTTCTATCAATGGGTTTTGATAGTTTCTAATAGGCAATGTTAGTTTCTTCCTATACTGGTTGTATTTGGTTATTAAGATCTTGCTAGGGAAGTTCTATTTAGATTCGTATAAACTAGATGTGCATGTGGTTATAGTCTTCATCTTGGCCACAGTTGGGCAGTAGCATGGAGATGGAGACAAAGTCGAGACTAGGAAAGGAGAGGAGACAAGTTCAAGAACCTGTTCAATGAATCTCCACGAAGCAATGCTTTGCTTATAAGACAACGTGTGTAAGTAACTTCAAATTACATCATTTCACAGAACTAAAAGTAAAACTTGATTTATTGAAAAAGAACAAGAACATAAACAACGTAGAGTATTATATAACACCAGACTGGTTCACCAGTATCTTATTACCCTATGCATTGTGTCAGTAAGATTGGACCAGAAACCTAGAATAATCACAAGCAGCTCTGGAGTAGGGAAATGTCCTCTTTATCCCATTCAAAATGAGCGCCTCGTCTTCAGGCATCCTGTGACATCAGAATGCTTTGGGTGACGACTGTTAGTTTCTCTGTGTCTATCTGATTAGAGGAACTGTCTGCTGTGTGGTACAGCTGTCTAAGCTATGTTCTTAAAAGGAAAGGACACAAAGTCGTCTTCTGATGGGAAACAGTCCAGCTGGACATCCCTTGGTTTACATAGCTTGTCCATTCAAGTGCTGGTGTCTTCCTTTCACAACAGGAAAACAAATGAGGTTCACCCACAGGTTTGGTTCGGCTGCAAGCTCCACCTTAGGCTCTCGTGCTGGTGCAGTGCTTGTCTGCAGTTGTTATTTCCTTCTTTCCCTCAGTTGCTTCTTCCACGGTTAGGTGATAGAAACAAACAGCCATCCCTCCCGCTGGCTCCTTACCCATGATTTCCATTATTGAGCTTGCCCTGGCCCTTCAATTAAGTAAAAATGTATGGTCTTCATAATTTATGTTTTAAGAACAAGTCTGAGTTTAACTTCAATTGGTTTTTTTTTCTTTCTAAAGGCATAATAAAATCCCAACCAGTATCAATGCATCTGGCATTGCACAGTTGATTAAAATTTTACCTAATTTTTTCTTCTCTCACTTCACTTTCTTTTTCTCCATGGTTCTAGGCTTAGAATGACATAATAAAATGATTATTGATTCTCATAATGGCCTTGCTGAAAGGTAGGAACCCTATCCTAAATTTAGCTGTGTCAGGACTCACAAATTTTTAAAACTAATGTTACAGACACAATCCCACTGAGTGCTTAAATAACTCAGTCTCTGAAGACAAGAAGCAAACTCAAGCAGGATCATTCTTTTTTAATACCATTCTTTCTTAACTCTCAACTAGGTAGTTGGTGCATGTCCATATTCCCAGCTACTCAGAATAATGAAGCAGGAAAATCTCTTGAACTGCCCAGTTTCTAGGCCAGGCTGGGGCACAAAGCAAGCCATTGTCTCAAAGCAAAACATCAAAAAATGTAATTCTCAAGTGATCAAATGTGACTTTTCATTCTACCAGTCGTTTCTATGCTTTCTAAAACCAATGCAATTATTCATGATTTTGTTTAAAGTATATTTCCTTATGTGTTTATTCATTCATTTTTTCTATATTTATTGAAGGAATATTATTAAACACCTATTGGGTTCCACATATGGAGAATTTAAAGGAAGAAGAGTATGATGGGAAAGATTGCTCTGTAGACTTAGAAGGCCACTGAAGGGCAGACAGCATGCCACATGGCCACCCTCAAACCCATCTGCAGATCAGGTTTATGAATCTCCTCAAATACATGACAGAAATACATTTACCATCTTGGCCTAAGTAAACATGTGAAGTGAGCATGTATTTGTAAAGAAGCAAATGTCATGAATGACACATCAGGTAAAGCATTTCCCCAGAACTCCCAGGCTCAAATCTCAGCTGCTTCATTAGTTCTAACCAAATGAGTCAAAGTTTGTAAAGTGGTTAGAATAGAGTTTGACCAAAATAAAAAAAGCTCTGTATCTTTAAATATATTATCTATACTACGTGGATTTAATAAATTAGTGCATAAGTATAGTGTTTAGGCCTATGTTTCAATTGCTAAGTCAAGGTTAATTATAACTTTTTTAATAAACAGCCTCCTTCTGGGATGCCCTGGCCTCTTCTACAAGGTTTCCTACACATACTGCTCTCTGTAAGATCCTCTTACTCTATTATGACTTGCTTGATGAACTAGAAGGCACCTTGACCAAAAGCAGATGGCTGACCATGAGTAACTGGAGGAATCCCATTATCCACTTCTAGAATTTCCATTATTGACATAAAAGAGAGTCAGCAGAACTTACAGAACTGGAGAGAACAGTCAGACAAAGAAAACAATGGGGACTGGAAAAAAAAGTTCAGTCCTATTCCAAACAAAGGTGGGCAGGTAGCCAAATCCCGAGTCATGCTTCCACCTTTCAAAATGTCCCCTGGGCATGTAAGTGGACTGTGGCTTCTGCTTGTCCATAACTTTCTGATCTTGTTGGCTTTCCTGAGTCATGGCCATACCTCCCACATAACAAGTAGGGAAACGGACATTTCTAAAATGAAGAGAGCAGTAACTAGAAGGAGGAGAGAAGGAAAAAGGGAGGAGAGGAAATAAAGGCGAGTGGACAGGGGCAGGGAAAGGAAATGAAGAAGGAATTAAAATGTGGTGCATATATGTACCAACTCCACACAAGAACTGTGAACATTATGAACTGCAAATGTGCTAATAAAAACTCAAAAATTAAATTTAAACAATTGGCCACCACGATATATTGATATCTTGAAATTTAAAGATCCTCCCAACTACCTCTTAAGAAGTTAGGGTACAGAACAATTTCAAAAGTTGCCTTTCAATCCATGGGGACATCAGAATCATCCTAGACTGAATTTTCAAAGCATCCATCTAGGCCTTACAATTTAGTATGCTGGAGCAAATGATAGACATTACTGTATTTCTCAGATCCCATAGAATATTATTAGTGCACACCACAGAGTGGTTTACTGAAGAATAGTGAAAGAATTACATAAGCCATGACCACGAGTAGGAGATATGCTTAAGAATAAAATTATCTTGATATCACCTCAGAAGTAATGCACCTATGAACACTTAACATGTATAATAATCTTTCTATAATAAATAATACTCTAAAAATACCACTGGCTTCCTACTAGACATATAATAAAGTCCGAAACTAAATTAGTAGTTAGGCCCTTGATAAAGTATTCCCTCACTCCATAGAGGTTCTTTTTACACCTATAGACTTCCAGTCATTCTAACTTTGGTCATTCTTGGACCTTCTGTGTGCCGCTACACTTCCTTCCCTTTAATTCAAGCTAATGTCTGAGCGCAAACGTCCTTTCCCATTCCTCCTACCCACCTTGAAACAATAATTATAAGAGCAATAACAATTTGCCGGTCACAATATGCTTTCCTCCTGTCTTGTGATATTTCTTTTTCACAGTGGCAACCTGGAGAAATAGGTAGGCTTCTTATTTCAATGCTTTACCTGCAGATCAAAGCTCACACTCAATAAGAAACCTGGGCAGTATTTTCTACATAGTGGAAAGTTGATAAAAATAGGCCAGAATCAGGAAATAGAACAAAGTCTCTGACATCAAACCCAAGAGTGCCTTCAGTGTTTTGTTTTATTTTAAATAACTATGTACACTATATTCCAAGGTTGAGACTTCAAGCTTTCAAAACTCAGAACCAATGACACATCATGAAATCTTCCAGAATACTCCTAATTATAGCACTTAGCTTATAATAATTACTAATAATAGCTACCACTTTTGAATACTCAAGATATGCCAGATACTATGCAAAGGGCTTTAGAAACTTGACCATGGGACTACTTTTCTGAGGAAAGACAAAGCTTATAAAAGTGAAAGAACCTATCAGAGGTTATGCAGGCAGTTGGTAGCATCCAGATAGAGAATACACATATTTGCAAACCCCTCCTTCCCAAATACTCTTTATTATCCCAGTGATCACTGTGTTCTGTCTATGTTAAGATTACTATCATATTTTTTATTCCTATTCAAAAAGTCTTTTGGTGTAGGAAACTTCTCAAGGTACTTCCTAAACACACACACACACACACACACATACACACACACACACACACACACATGCAATGCTTCATCTATTTAATTACTAGCTGTTATCTTACTTTTCTTATTGCTGAAACAAAATGCCTGACACCTAAAGTTAGAAGAAGAAAGGTTTATTTAGCTCTCAGTTTGTAAAGGTTTCAGTTTGTACCGCTCTGAGGCAGGGTTGCCTGACAAGGGGCCATCACATGGGAGATGCAATTCATTATGGACAGAAATAGCAAGTGACACATGACCAAAGAAGCAGGGGCCATTTACGTCCCTTATATCTTATCCAGGTTATCAGTTGAGTGGAGGAAGTGCTCATATCCTTAATTTTAGCATTGTGTTCTTGATCCCAGCATGACACAGTCTAGATCCAGACACCGCTGAAAATTCCCACATACGACCACATAAGTCTTTGCAGTACCTCTAGACACTAGCCATAGAATCTGGCATACTTATTAATATGAATCTGATAATAATAAAACCAAAATATCTGAGATTCCAATGTTCAGAAGAGAGAGAGCGCTTTTCGTTCATCCCTAATTATCTTTACTTTCATAGTGCTTCATTCAATTTCTCAACAGCAAAATACAAGATGGGCAAGTCTTCCTTTTGAGAGTCAAAAAAATAAGGTATAAGGTGTCACCTAAGAATGTATAAAATGCTGATGAATTTCAACTGTCTCCTCAACTTATCCTGCTCTGACCAGGTAGCCATGTTTTCTATAAAGCTCTTCATGGGGGCCTGGCGGGATGGCTCAGTGGTCTAAAGCGCCTGCTTGGGAAAGCTTGGGAGGCTTCAGGGACCACAATTAGATCCCCGGCACCACATGCTGCGCCAGTCCTGCCGTCAGGGCAGGCTGAGCCGGCCATAAAAATGAGTGAATAAGCAAACAAAGGTTCTGAAACAAGAAAAAAATTAATTAATTAATTAAAAATAAAGTTCTTCATCTCAGAATTTGATTGCTCTATTTTTCAATATTTCATGTATTTGCTAAAGTTGTGTAGCCTCCTGACTACTGTATGCCTACCATAATTAAACAAATAATATGAAATGTGTTGGCTCCAGATCATACCTTCATCCCTCTGAAATTCTTTTTTGCTTTGCTCTGACAGAAGTCATGTCTATTTCTGCACTTTTTGTTCCTGGGGCTTCCTTCATCATTACTCATTCATACCATCCAACCTCTCTTTACTCGTCTTATTTACTCTGTTTTGACCTGGATCTCTTGATGATTTTCACTGCTTCCAAACCTGTCTGGTTTACAGGTGGTTCTCATTGAAATCCATTTAAGAATATCAACAATGGTTTAACAACAGTGACTCTGTTCGCCCAAACAGCTTGTGACAATCCATGCACAGATTTTTATCTCTTTACATAAAACTCCATCAGTGTTGCAAGCTCAGACACAGAACTTTAAAACCATATGTTTTTGATATTTGGAGCTTATCCCCTTAGGCTTTGTGAGTAGGAAAGAGATATCACATCCTTTCCTTCTATAACTGGCAGAGAGTTCATTCACATAACTGAAAGTCATTTGAGAATGAGCCTCCATGAGGTCATACAATCCAGTCCAAAATAATAGTGACTGCAATGCGTGCTCAGATATGAGGACCACTCCGTGAATCACTTTTGTCTAAAGACAACCAATATTTTAATCTTAGTAGCCTCTCAGCTACTGTTGTAGAAGCACCTTTAGAATGTGGCTCTCTGCAGTGTACTCACTGATGATCAAAAAAATAAGGATAAATAGAAGTTTTGTTCTTTGTTTTTAATCAAACTGCTAACAATAGAGCATTTCAGCTGTGTAAAGTCAATTCACATGTACGGGACCCCCTTCCTCTAAATGCTATTCTGATTAACAGGTCAGACAGCTGCCCTTTGTTCATTTCTGCACATAACGATGTTGACCTGTACTAACTACTAGGAACCTGCTTAACAGGTTCCACATACAATCTCTTTTATTGCAATGGATACAATTATTAAGCTCATTTAAGGGCCCTAAAAGATTTAATAAATTTCAGGAAGCCCAGCTAAGTAACTCTTGTCACAAGTCCTTGAACGATGTATATCTAAATCCAAAGCCAAGATTTTGATCATAAGAACCATTTGCACCAGTATTGACAAAATTAGCAATGCACAAGATGGGTATTCAGCTTCACCAGCATTCAAAAAACATTACCTGTGTGTGTGTGTGTGTGTGTGTGTGTGTGTGTGTGTGTGTGTGTGTGTGTTGTGCTCACATTATATAATATTCCAACAAACTACACTGGCAATTTAATAACCATTACCACCTTGTTCCCCAGGCCTTCCAGTGAAATTGAAAAGAATCACATCAGTGGTGTCTTCTTGTATTTAAATTGTATTTAAAAAGTTTTTCCAAACCTATTCTCTGTAGGTCTAAGTTCAGTCTCCTCTACCTTCTTTTAAATTATTTTACCCAGTATCCTGTGGCTATGCATTAAAGCTGCCCAAGTTTTAGTATCCTCAAAAATAAATTTTCACGTCAATTCTTTCCCCTCTTTCCCCTATCCCACATAAAGAAAACTCCCAGATTCCTAATTCTCCTGGCCAGAGGAATAGGGAATTGCATAACAATTTGCAATATATCTTGCAAAGTGCCCTTTCAGGAGTCTCTGGCGTTATCCGTAGTGATATGTAAGAGCAAAGTCAAGGCTCTGAAATTGTTCTCTGCTATAGAGTGACGAGTAATTTAAGATTTTTTAAAAAACTTTTGCCCATGATAATACTTGGAAATCCAGCCTCACATAAAGACATACTTTCTTCTTTTTAAATCTGTTTTGGGGCCTCAATTCCTTGATTTTCAGCATATATATATGTATACATATATATATATATGTATATATATATATGTATACATATATATATACATATATATACATATATATATACATATATATATATATGTATATATATATTCATTCCATGGAAACATTAAGTTAAAGATCAAGTCAGCAATGGAATTGGGCTCTTCGCAAGTTGCCTTGGTTTAACTACTGAAAACCTCTGTAATTGCCTCTGAGACTTGAGATGCTGGAACTCTAATTCACTTGAGCTCTCACGTGGAGGAACTTAACAGCTCACTGTAAATTCCCACCCCTCCAAAGTACGTTTGGAAGAGAATGACAAACCAAGAAAACAGTGTGCTTGTGGGCATAGGGGCAACTCTGGTAAAGTGTCAGCCACAGAATAGCATTCTGGGTAGTATCCATCTGTGAGACTGGCTACTTGTTTCTGCTATCTTGGGAATAATACTTCCTATGACGGTCAGGAACTGTAAAAATCACTCATTGACCTCTGACCCACTGGTTTTGAGACCGTGAGTAAGTAAACAGTTGAATGATGACCCAAAAATTAAACACACTTCAAGAAAAACCTTGAGGAGAGGTCAGAAGAGTAAGAAGTGAAGTAACATCTTCACCAGGGAGAACTTTCATTCTTCCCCTGGGACACACAGACTCACATTTCTCCACATGAAAATCACGTAGATTACGTATCCCATATTGACAACATATTTCCTTGCATTAAAACAACATTTTTCCATAAAAATCCAAAGCATTCACTTTTTAGAGAATTAGTTTTTCTTCACTCTTCCCAAATAGGTCTTACGAAGTGCTGAAAAATAATGTATAAAATAGTGCTAGAACTAACTTTCTGGCCTCTCGGTTGAATCCTTTCTCAGTCAACTGTACTTTGTATGTATATGTATAAGAGTGTGCACATGTTAGCATTATGCAAGTCCGTGTGGCAATGAGCTCTTAATGTTTTCATATGTACGTATGTTTCCTGTCTAGACAGGTAAATGAGTTATCTCTGTCAGTTCATGAGCAAGAAACAACATTGAAAATAATTTCCTTTTCTTACTATTTGTGTTAGAAACTAAAAGTTGTTGGATGAAATAAAAAATTCATGCCATTCTAAAGCTTGTTGCATTTCTGTTCTTTTTCATAATTTGAACATCATAATTTCTAGTTTCTTTCTGGGTTAGACCTACTTCAATTTACACTTCTTATTGTGTTTTACTAATATAATAAAAGATAGTCATTTAGTTTAATGGCAATAATTATAAAATATTTTATTTTTAAAAGAATACAAAATGGTAAAAAGAAAACATTAGAAACAAAAATTTCATTAAACAAAGTAATACGAATTCAACAATAGTTGTTGTATAATGTTATCTTTTTTTTTTTTTTCTTGTTTCAGAATCTTTGTTTGTTCATTTATTTATTTTTATTTATGGCTAGCTCAGCCCATCCTGAGGGCAGGTCTGGCACAGCATGTGGTGCCTGGGATGGAACCGCGGTCCCTGCAGCCACCCAAGCCTTCCTAAGCAGGCGCTTTAGACCACTGAGCCATCCTGCCGGGCCCATAATGTTATCTTTAAATTAGTTGCTTAGGATACCAGCTATAAACTTGAAATGCTCCTTTCCATAGACCAGCAGAAATCAGCAGTACAATTATCCAAACTATCCTGAACATATCCATGAACATAACGTTTTTCCTTCTTTCTTTTGTCCTTTTCCTCGTCCTGGTTTTGCCTTGTCATAGAACACATTCTTTCCCTTTCATGTAAGCATGAGATTAAATTTTATGGGTAGTGAGATGCTACGACGTGGACAAAATGCATTGTCCCTCAAACAATTTCTCCTCTGCCACAGTAGTTGCATGTAAAGTGAAGTCTTTTGTTGACTAATTAACTGTCATTAATTAGTATTATTGAAGAAAACTTTTATAAAATATGCTGTACTCGACAATATGGTTTAGTCAGGTGAACAGATCTGGAAGATTTCAGAAGTTTTCAGGAAGGTAGCTCCTTCCAACTTGCCCACAAACACTGACCTCAGCAGTTCTGTGGTAGAGAAAAAAAGTTCAAACACTTCCAAATACTCATAAAAATCCAAAATTGTCAGAACCAATTTTTGCAAGTTAACTAGCTAACGAACAACAGAGACTAAGCAAACAAGTAAATGTTTCAGAATTCTCGTTTCCCATAAATATAAAGATATTGTAATTATCTCAAGAACCACACATTATTTACTTAGTCTCATACCTTAATGAAGGTAAACTCAATATTTATCATATTAAAAAGGAAAGCCAGGAGCTTGGGGGCAGAGAAAGGAGAAGAGCATAGTTCTAATGCATCAGGCTTTATGTTGCTTCCATTTTTTTATCAGCAATTTTATGCTTTGCAGGTAGTAAACAAAACCAGTGGTAGCCAAACATGTATTTTGCATCATAACAAACCAGTTGGATCTACAAACACATGTTTTAGATGCTCCTTTCCATTGGGAAAAAAAACAGTATTTATCAGCAGTGTTTCACTCTACTCATATGATTTGTGTGTTCTTCCCTCTCAAAGTGCCAGCTGTCAGATGAAATGACGGGGACTGACAGTTCAGAATTTTTAAAGTTCAGCTCTTTTCAAATGCACTAAATGAACAAGAGTTGCCTAATTTAGGCTGAAGAAAAAGCAACATAAATCCCCTGTTGTAAGTATGCAAGGTTTTCTTCTAGTTTTGCATGCTTAGTATGCACAGGGAATGTTAAATGCTTTTCAGCTGGATACACTGTTAATTCTGTCAGTGAGAAAGATTTCATTAGGTAAGCTTCAGGCGAGAGTGGGCTACAAATGGAATGCCCTTTTATTTCCTGAAATTCACAGTATATGACCCATATCCAATGATAAATGCTCTATAAACTCTCTTGCTATATTTAATTGCATAAACTTCCATTAGATTCTACTGTTAACATGGGAACACTTTGACACAAGAGATGTCAGAAGAGGGAGAAATGAGTAAAAGACCAAAACTTTTACTCTTTACAAAATCAAAATAATCTGTGTCCCTCAAAATCATGTTAAATATGTACGTTCTAACTACACAATTTTAAATATTTTTTCAACCGATTAATTACTTTTAATTTTGGTAGCACAAAAATCTATTAATCACTCTTTAATTATCTGGAGCTCTTGCCTTCCTAATTAGTGCTTTCCGTATTGCATCTTCAACTAAACTGGGGACCCTATCAACTCATTTATCTGATACGTATTTGGTGCTCTGGTGAGTTAATTAATGGAAAAAAAAACTCATTTAAATGGTTCATTCAAAAAAAAAAAGCTTATTAAACACTTTGAACATTAAATAAGACGACTGATTTTATTGGGTTTTCATTGGCCTAAAAGGCATTATATAAACGCAAAATCTCATGTGACATTTCTGGGTAAATACACATTGTGGAAGGAATCTGAAGAAGCAGTAATCAGTTGAGTAACAACCCCGCTTAAGTATACTGCCCGAGGCAGTGGACTTTTAAAATCTTCCCTACAAAAATAGGGAAAATGATTAGATATAGATTACATTTGGAATTTTCTGCTGTTAGAAACTCTAAAAATAATTGTGAATGAAATTACATAGTTATATTCTAGGTAATGTAGTGTAAAATAGACTTCACTATACTGTGTTTATAATACTGAAAAAAACAAAAACAGAACACAATGTTCTGAATCCACCCTACGCCCCATCACATCTCCCTCTTTCTCTGCCTTGCCGAAGGGCATCACGCTCAGAGGACAGCTGGATTTAGGACTGGGACCCTTCCGGGATATTCTCACAGCATCTGGACCTCAATCTCTGCATTTACTGCTGGAAGCAGTAGATGATGCTGTACTGATAAAGAATGTGCCATTGGCCTCTGACAGATGTGGGCGTAAGTCTAGGTTCAGCCATGAATAAGGTTGCTAGGACTAAATGAAATGACCTATGTAAACCATCTATTGTACTGTCTTACACATAATAAAGACATTATCACCATTATTTTTTTATTTAGAAGATTACAATTTATTGTACTTACCCCTTCCAATGTTTTACCTGGATTTCAGCTCTCTGAGAGAAGACACAGGGCATCTCTAGAGTCCAGTACAGTGTCTAACAGTGCATTCATGTGAGTTTCTGTAGACAAAGGATAGAACAAAAATCTGCAGTAAGAAATCTAAGAGATTTAAGAAGAAAATAATTATGGTAAAGACAAATGCTTCTTACTACACAGAGCAATGAGAATTTATATGTTTTTGTTTGTTTGTTTGTTTGTTTGTTTCTGCGAGACCGGGGTTTAAACTCACGACCTCGCACTTGCCAGGCAGGCACTTGTGCCTCAGAGCTATCTTCCTGGCCCCTAGAGCAGTGAGAATTTAGACATGAAGTTATACATGTTAGGTGTTTAGGACAAAATTAGTCTTCAAAAATATTAGCTTTTTATCTGTTATTAACATTTACACTGTTCTCTCTGAATTACCAGCAGATTGTCAAACATAAACAGGTATCTGATTCCACACCTGAGTGTTCATTTTGTGAGTCCAATCAGTTAAGGAATTGCCTATAGGAAATCGAAAGTGGTCATTTCATGAAAATATTCACAAATGAACTGATCACTTGTAAAAGTAGGACCAACTCAAACTCCCCTCCACAATTAACAGCACCTATGTTAACCATAGAATTTACATCTTGATCAGCTATCATCCTGCCAACAATTGTATGTCTATAGCTTCCTCTGAAAATAGAAAGACAAACCAAAATGGTAAAAATATTTTTTTCAAAAATGTAAACTTCATAAAGTATGTTAATGTGACATTGGAGAATTGTTCAGGTCACAGGCAAACTTCTGGTAGCTCTATCAAAACAAGGATATTGAAAAGGAAGAAAATGAAAAAGATGATTTAAAAATCAAATAATTAGAGGTCGGTGAGATAGCTCAGCAGACTAAGCACCTGCTTAGGCAAGCGCAGGGACAAGGGTTCAATCCCCAGTACCCCATGCTGAGTTGTCCCCCTCCCCCCAGATGTGCTGAGCCAGTCATCAAGTCCTGGTATGGTGGTGCACCCCTGTAATCCCAGTGTTGGGGAGGCTGTAAACAAGAGGATCACTACAAGTCCGAGCTGCTTAGTGAGACCTTGTACCAAAAAACAAAAGACATAAAAATCAAATAATTAGGAAAATCCATTTTAAAATTAGCAAAGCTATGAAATATTTTTGCAAAAGGTATGTTTTTATGAGTGTGCATAAATCCAAGTAAAAAAGTGAAAAATGTAATACTTAAAAATATGTTGGGAAAATTATTCAAACATCTGAGATTTAATTAATCCTTTATTTGTCCAAAGGACTTGAGAGTAGTTTTTATTTCAATTTAAATTTTGTTTTAAAATGTCTTCAAATCTTCTAGTTCTACCTAAAGTTCCAACCAATCTTTCTTTTTCCCTTTATTGTTGAAATTTCGACCTCAGCATTAAGGGGATCCACATTAGCTTTCCTTTTCTGGTAGGCTGGATCTAAGTGAACTCACACACAAGCTTGAAGAAAGAAGAAGAAATTCTTCAAAGCTGCAGCCATCAGCATACTCCTTGGCCACATCCTGCCATCCTCTGATCAGTAAGTATCTAAAGGAGCCTAAGATGATAATGTGACACTCCCTGATTCCAGTTGATGGACATGGTATTTTCAAAGAAAGGGTAAGTAAAGTTCTATATAGAGATCTAGATGAAATGACCGTCATCAGAAGTCCCATGGCAAGGTGTAGTCACCCTTTCCAGAACCACACTCTCCCACGCCTGCGAATCGACAGCCTCTTTAGCAGTAGACATGGCATGCTGAAAGGATCAGTGTATACCATATTCTCCTAGAATATAATGCTATATATTATATACAATACTCCGAAATGTTTCTAACATTCTCACTTTTTTCCTTGACATGAACACTTGTCAAATAAGGAAAGAACTTTACAAAATAATTTTTCATCTGTATTTCTCTTTACTGCTGAAATTGCTAAAAGGATAGATACACAATACAAATACTACTTATAGCTTGTTAGGTAATACATATGAAAACATTAAAGTTCAACATCCTTTGAAACTGTTCTGTGGTCTATAACTACCTTCTATTTCCATATGTTTACTTTATATTGGTAATTGTATATTATACATCCTGTGTGTTCCAATGTGGCATGGTGAGTATATTTGTTTCCTTTTTAGTGGGGTTTTAAGCAAAAATTCAAATACATCCATTCACCAGACTATAAGGCAGTTGTTTTGTTTTGGTTTTTTTTTTTTTTTTTTGGGGGGGGGGTTGTCTTTTTTCTCACCCTTTGTCAAGTTAGTTCAGCTCAAATTCAGGCAAATTTCTGACAGATATGAGAGTTCTATTTACTTATTATCTATTCTTTCCATTGGGATCATAAGATTTTAAGTGAAAAAAAAATCTAAAAGATTTATTGCTAATGGGATTCTACAAATGTTATCTTTGTTCGGGGTAATATATGATCTCGGCTTTGCAGAGCTTCTTTAATGTTCCTTTTTTTAATATGCATAACTCATTTAGAGGCCAAGAACAGACAGTAACTCATCATTTTTGCTACCTACTTTAAAATGTCTGCATTTTCTCTGTTTGAAAATAATATAAACTTGTGATTTAATCGATGTCATAACTTCACTTCATCACCACATTCATTGTACACAAAGAAGCTCTGAATAATGAACAAAATGCTTATTGTTCCTGAGAAGAAAGGTCATAACACGTTATATTTACATTTATGTCATGCCTTATTACTAAATCTGTATAAACCATCTCCCTTCATTATTTCTGAATGGAAGACTGATGATAAGTGCTATTTTCAAGATTTCTTTAAATCTTTTTTATTTATCTAGCTAATTTGTGTGACGAAGCTTTGTGAGGCTAACTCTATGTTTTGTTGTTATGTTATTAGGGATTTGGAGTGCCCTAAAATCAAGAACAAATTCCTAAATGTAGCATTTGCATGGGCCGACAGCTTCAGGGGGGAGAGGTCAGCTGCCCCACTGAAGAAGGAAAAAATCTGTCTGCATGATCCTAATTTGCTCTGAATAATAGACATTGGGCTTGGAATTGGAAATGATTTGTTATTAGGTTAAGCATCAGGGAAGCTTATGGCTTATTATTTTTACCCTATATACGACTGAAGCAATGGGTGAGCAATGAGAGGGCTATAGATAATCATAATGATACCAGGCAATGAATTGGGGTTGCCTGGATGACAGTGCAGGTTTATCAGACTGTGATGGCCAATCAGCTAATACAAACTATAAATATTCAGATCAGACAAATATTTATTTGCCTGAAAATCACTACTGGCATATTTTTCCTCTTTTTTTTTTTTTTTTTTTTACTTTATAATTTTGATGAATCTGACTCCAAGCTCTACCTCACATATGAAGAAATTTAAAATAAATACACCACATTGGGTTAGGAAAATGACAATGTGCATGGTGACATCTGCCAGTTACACAATTAATACACTGACATGACACCAGTTTTTGTTGATGGGACACCTGAAAATTGATTTCTTGCCTCATGCAGTTTTATCCACTCCTCTCCCTATCCCTTCCCTTCCTACCCACTCCAACGAACTGGGCTCTCCCAAGACTTCTCATTTGCTAGACTCTTTCCCTTTTTTAAACTAAAGAGAATACAGAATCAGCCGTCCTTTTTTCTCCACTAGAAAGTCTCTTCAGAGTTCCATTCATTGAGATTCTATTTGGCACAATGAACGCAGATTGTTCAATGGGGCAGATTTAAGAAATGCTGAAAAGAGTTCAGAGGTTCACAGGGTGGGGGCCGGCTGTGTAGTGAGGAAGTGTAGTTTTAGGCATCACCCCATGTTTGTTAAGGTCTAAAAGCACTGAAAAGGATTTGTTCTGTTTGTGTAGAGGCCCTCCGTGCTGTGAGTCTCTAAGATGTCATGCCAAACTTTTTTTTCTTTTTTTATTATGTTTTTAAGTGTAAAAATAGCAGAAACAAAAACAGAAAGAAAAAAAAAAAAACAGTGACAAGAGTACATATAGTACAGAATTTCAAAACAAGAAAAATTTAACAGTGGTTGCATTACATATGTTCACAATCAAATCAG
The DNA here is from genome assembly GCA_004027025.1 of Myocastor coypus. Classification (NCBI taxonomy): domain Eukaryota; kingdom Metazoa; phylum Chordata; class Mammalia; order Rodentia; family Myocastoridae; genus Myocastor; species Myocastor coypus. The sequence goes on from PVJA010001155.1 coordinate 23,473, forward strand.
TGTAGATCAACAGACATAGGTATGTAAGACTGATGAAACAATTACACACTAACACTTTCAATAAACATTATCTTTTTAGCTCTTCCAATTGCATTTTTTATTTAAATCACTCTTCTAAAAAAAAAATATATAGGGGTTGAGACTGCAGAAAGCGCAAGGTCCTGAGATTGATTCCTGGTGCCTCCCAAAATTTATTTATTCATTTATTTATTTATTTATTTATTTATTTATTTATTTATTTATTCTTTTGAGTACTTAAACTAGCGAGACTATACAATATTTGCATATATAGGTCTGGTTTATTTCACTTACGAATACACTTTCAAGATACATCCATTTATATATGAAGTCTTCTAGTTTATCATTCCTTATAGCTGAATAGTATTCCATTTTATGAAAATACCACATCTTTCTCAACCATTCTTCAGATGATGGGCATTTTGGCTGTTTCCAGGATTTAGCTATCACAAATTGTGCTGCTATAAATGTAGGTGCACAGATAGCAATATGATATGATGTTTTCAGTTCTTCTGGAAAAACTCCCAGTACGGGAATAGCTGGATTGAATGGGATTTCCAGCTCTAGTTTTTTTGTTTTGTTTTGTTTTGTCTTTTTGAGACAGGGTCTCGCTATGCAGTTCAGGCTGGCCTTGAGCTCACTTTCGTAGCCCAGGCTGGTCTTGAACTCGCACCGATCCTCCTGCCTCAGCCTTCCGAATGCTCGGATTACAGGCGTGCGCCACCACACCCGGCTGCCAGCTCTAGCTTTTTAAGAAGTCTCCACACTGCTTTCCATACTGGTTGCACCAGTCTGCATTCCCAGCAGCAGTGGAGAAGGTTTCCTTTTTCCCCACAGACTCTCCACCATTTGTTGCTGGTTGATATCTTTATGGTAGCCATTCTTTCTGGGGTGAGATGGTGTCTCGGTGTTGCTTTGATTTGCATTTCGCGAATCGTGCCACACTTTTCAGCACAGGAGCTTTCTCTTGATCCAGGGCCTGACATGATAGAAGCTCAGAGTCTCCCCCTAGGGTACTGAGTCACCTTCTTCCAGCTCAGCACTCAGGAGAGTGCCACCTAAAATGCCCAATTTCTTCAGTTAACACGTTGTATATATTAATATGTGAATCTGGAAATTGTCTGCAAGCACAGTGTTATTTTAAACTATTTGGCTTACTAATTATTTTCACTTATCAAATTAACTGTTATTAAAAGATCTGTGATTTGCCAAGACAGTGAACCTCTTTAATTACATAAGGTAAATGAAGCAGTTATTAGACTTACTGACAGCACGGTGGCCTTGAAAAAAGTTCTAAACCACCAGACTGAACACTCTAGTTGAGAATTACCCATCGTAGACTTGGCTGCTAAGGCTTGAGTCCATCATTGTCCTATGTCTTATCATGGAAAATTCTATCATATAATTTTCTGTGGTAAAGAGATCATATGTAGTTTATCAATGTAGAAAAAATGCAGTATTTTGAGGATATGTAGACATGTGTGTGTTTATGTGTGTTTACATGTATGTGCTAAACAGACTCAATTGTCTAGAGTACTACATAAAATTCTTATTCTCTTTTACAGCTATTTTAAGAAATATTCTGTAATACTTCCTTTCAGTTGACTTGAAAAATGTCTTAGGAAATTCTCCCTAGGTTTTGTGGTCACTTAGGGGTACTATAATAGTATTATTTTCTGTTGAAAAATATTCAACCCAACCTCAATTCAAGCTTTATGCATTTCAAAGTTTGTTACCCTCCTCAAACACATATCCAGCTTGCATCTTGAAGACAAAAAAAAAAAAAAAAAAAAAAAGTGGGAGTGCTGTTTCTGTCTTTTCTCTGCTTGCTCCCTCTGCCTGCACTGGCTTCTTCTGTTTATAGATCTTCTGAGGTTGGCAACCAGGAAAACAGTGTGAGGGTTTCTAGATTAGTAGTTACATAATGTATCCCTTTCTCTTCAGACTCTCCATCTCATGGACTGTCTTAGGGGCTCTTTGGAGATCCCCAGAGGGGATTTGTGTACTAACCTCCTCATTACATAGGCAATACATGCTTATGCTGAGTACTTCCAACCTTCCTCATCTTTTAAATTAGGGCTGTATCAAGAGGCTTGTGCCGCTGGCAAGCAACACTGAAGTGCAGGGACCTTCCTGAATAGCTTTAGCCATGAGCCACTCAGGTATCCAGGTAACTCAAAGAAAAGCTCTACACTAATACCTCTCAAACTACAGAAGGGCAAGCCATTTCTTTTATTTTTTAAACGAATACAAAATAGTGATAGAAAAAAATAGCATTAGAAATGATACAAGATTTCACTGAACAAAATAATAAGAATTCAACAATGGTTTCTGTATTGCATGATGCTATCTTCAAAATAGTTGATCAGATTACCGGATATAAACATGTAAGATTCATTTAAAGAAAAAAAAGAAGTTATAAGAAATTCAAAAGAGGAAAAGAATCAGAGGAAATAAAGGTGTTCAGCATTAAATGCTACTTTCAAAAGACCAGGAGAAACTGACAATACAGTTATTCAAACCGCTCTGCACATACACCTCAACGTATCTTTTCCCCTTCTTTCTTTTGTCCTTTTCCTCATTCCAGTTTTTCCTTCCCATTGAACAATTTCTGCAGCTAGAGACTATATTGGTAAGTGAAATAATTCAGATTCACCCATACAAACATCATATTATCTCACTAGTGTGAGAACCTGAAAGAGTAGTGAAACTCTATAAGGTACAACAGATACTGTAAAAGGGACAAGCCATTTCTATCATGCCTCTTTCCTCAAGTTCTGCTCCAAACCAGTGGCAGACCTGCACCTGGAAGTTTCTAAACGTCATGAATGTCCCACCTGTGAAATGAACATCTCTTCTTCCAGATCCTTCTCATGTCTGTACTTTAGAGCAGGGAGGAAACAAGAATACATAAGCTTTCCTTTATGATGAAAGGATAGATGAGGGGCTGGGGATATAGCTCCACAGCACAAGTGCCTGCCTGGCAAGTGCAAGGTCGTGAGTTTGAACCCCAGTCCTACAAAAAAAAAAAAGCCTCGCCCTCCTCAGGAGTGAGCTTGGCCCCTTTATGGGAGTCTGGCAGGATGGCTCAGTGGTCTAAAGCGCCTATTTGGGAAAGCTTGGGCGACTTCAGGGACCGCTATTAGATCCCCGGCACCACATGCTGTGCCAGCCCTGCCCTCGGGCGGGCTGAGCCATCCATAAAAATGAGCGAATAAACAAACAAAGGTTCTGAAACGAGAAAATAAATAAATAAATAAAATAAAAATAAAAATTCTTTAAAAAAAAAGAAAGAAAATGATAGATGAGCCAGTTTTAAAACTGGGCACATTATGTAAATAGGAAGTTTTTCAAATTATTTGTAGGTACATGAATAGTTGTTCAATATCGTCTGCTACTTTGGGAATGCAAATTAAAACTATAATGAGACTATGTCAGACTTGCTAGAATGGATAAACCTAGCATCAATGCCCCTCAGAAAAGGACCAGCACTGTGATTATAACTCTTTCTTCAGGCTCTACCACAGTTCAGTGACAGTCCTGGACACTCAATCAATAGAATATATAATAACAAGTGTTGGCAGGGGTACAAAAAAATGGAAAACATATATTGCTAATGGTAGTGTAAAGGATTCAGCCACTCTTGAAAGCAGTCTAGCAGTTTCTTAAAAGTTTAAATATATGAGTTACATTATGACAGAGAAATTCTCCATTTAGATATGCACTCCAAAGTATGAAAATGACAATCATGAAAACGTGTATGTGAAAATTAATTGCTTAGCATTAATTGTAATACTCAACTCAAAATAATCATTTGAGCAAAATCAAATGTGTGTCAACAAGTGAATAATAATGTATGTTAGTATACATCTATACAATGGAATATTATGCGTTTCTTTTTCTTTCGAAGAGAATAAAAATTTTTTAAATAAAAATTATACAGAATTTCAAAACAAGATGATATAAAATTAAGAATGGTTATTATATTGCATATAGTTATCTTCAAAGTAGTTGCTAAGATTGCCAGATACAAGCATGTAGAATTGGTCAAACAATGAAGCATTAACTGTTCCTTTCAATAAACCAATAGAAATTACTAACACAGCTATCTTAGCCATCTTGTGTCTGTATATATATATATTTTTTCCCTTCCTTCTTTCTTTCTTTTCTCCTTTCCCCTATCCCAGTTGTTCTTTGTTTTTGAGTGGTTTTTTCCCCTTTTACAATATCTATTTTACCTTTTGAATTTTATTTATTTTTTCAGTTTCTTATACTAGGGAGATAACATGATGTTTATACAAGCAGGTTTGATTTATTTCACTTACGAGTATGATCTCTAGTTGTATCCATTTACGTTTGAAAGCCTCAAGATTATCTTTCTTTAGAGTTGAATAATACTCCATTGTATAAAAATACCATATCTTTTTTATCCATTCCTCAGTATGGGCATTTAGGCTACCCAATGGAATACTATTAATAATAAAAATAGAGCGAATGTTAATACATTGTACAACATGAGCAAAATTTGAAAACATTCTGTCTAATGAAAGAGCTAATCACGAAAGACCATGTGTTTTGCGACTTTACTTATTGAGATAGCCACCATAGGGAAATGCATGGAGGTAGAAAACGACCTGAAAGTTGCCTAAGGTTATGAAGGAAATGGAGATTGACAGATGATGGCTAGAAGTAATAAATTCCTTTTGGAAGGCAATGAAATGATTCCAAGATTTTTGTGATGATGTGCAAGTAGATAAGTGTATTAAAAGCCATTCAATTTACATAAATCATAGGCTATATAAATTGTATCTCAGTCCTGTTGAATAAAGCATGCTCTCTCTTCCTTTGAATATCTGGATCCAGTCTTTAGATAAGAGAAAAACTACCACAACACAGAGAAATCAATATGTTGTTCCTCAGAGTGTGCAGTCCTTATCAGGAGCTCCTCAGCTCTGGGGTCCCAAGCAAGACTCCTAAACATGAAAAGAATCCTGTTGAACAATCTGTTAAATTACTAAGCATGCAAAACATTTACAGCATTTCATTTGTCTTTCTTTCATGCTCCAACTTCAGAGTACTGATTAAATTTGCAAATTTTGAAGCAGGGTACATATATTTCATAGGTTACAGTATCCTCCCAACTGCTTCAGTTTCCCATAACTGTCCTGGTTATGCATTTCAATTAGAGGAGTAAGTAGTCTTCTTATAATAAACTCAATAAACATTTAGTGATTGCCTGACTGACTGTTCTAATAAGAACGTAGCTTATTATTTCAGAAATGCCTACACACTTAGTACTACGAGATAAGCATTATTTAAGGAGCATTCCACAGAGGAAAACAAAAGTAAATTACAGAATGGTTAAGAAACTTTTACAGAATAAATCAGGTATTAGAGGGCTCCGATTTGCTGTCTCTCTCCAGCACAAGAAACCTTGGTGAGCTTTGCTATCTCAGAATTTCCTTTTGCAAAGATTAGTGCACATGCAAGCTAAGGTCAAGGTAGCCACCAAAGGAAGTTTGACATGTACTTTCTTTTAATTATGTTATTTTTGGTATGAAAGGAAAATCACAATTTCTGGCTTTGACAAACCACTTGACATTCTACCTATTTCCTCATTGCTAAGTGCACATACCTGGGTATGGATTGAAGTCTGCCTCAGTTCTATAGAAATCTGGGTCTCCTGAAATAGGAGTTCCTTTAGGTGAGCTGTCTTCCCTCTTCTGCCTTCCACTCCTGTACCTTACCAAGCAAGCAAACAAAGATGACCAAACCGCAGTGTTCAGGTGCCAAGGCTATCCCATTGCACAGTGAATCACAAACTGCAATCAGGAGTCACATAATTTGAGGAAAGTTAACAAGGTATAGTAGAAGGACAGAAATAAGCAAAAATTCTGATTTTTTTCAAAACTAGAAAAATATGTTTTTAATTTCTAATTAATTTTCTTAGAGGGACTTACGAGTTAGTATATGCATGTAATTGTAATAGGAAAAGAACACTATAAAATGTTAGATTATTTTAGAAGACAGTTTCCTAAAATATAAATGGTACAATAGAAATTTTAGAATACAAAAATAATAGAAGAATGCCCAGTGAGCAAACTACGAATCAGGAGAGCAAAACTAAGGAAATTTCCTAGCACTAAGATGAAAAAAAGAAGAAATATTTGATTAAAGCTTAAATATGTATATATTTAATTTTACAAAAAGAAAAAAAATTCTTTTAAAAAAAGTAAACAAAGGAAGTTTTTCAAAAGAGAAAATTCCATGAAATGAAGAATTTTTTTACAAAAAAAAAAAAGCAAGATTCACGCCAAAAAACAAATAAATTATCTTTAAATGCCGTAAAATAAAGAAGCAATTCTGCTAAGGTCTAAGAGGAAATGTGATGTATTTGGTACAAGGTCTCACTATGCAGCTTGGACTCCTGCTTTCAGCCTCCCCTGCACTTGGATTACAGGCATGCGCCACCATACCCAGCCTCAGTGGCCAACAAGGTGCAGCTGGGGGTGGGGCCGGCCTGGCATGGGCTGCCAGGGATCTTTGCTGAGTCCACTGAGCTCCCACTGGCCTTCTAAGAGGAAATTTGAAACCATGGCTATCTTTTCAGCTATAAAAAACACAAAGAAGTTACCAATAAAACAAAAACAAAAAATAATAATAATAAATGAATAGATAAATAAATAAAACAAAAACCAAAAATAAATTACCTGACAGCTACCCTCATGAAAATATTCATTAGAAGAATATTCAACAAAAAATGAAAAAAGTACAAGATAGTTGATTAGCTTTGCTGCTGGCCTATGGAAAGGAACAGTTAATGCTTAATTTGTTTTGTCTCTTTTTTTTAACTGTTCATACTCTTTCTCATCTTAATTTCTTATACACTTCTTTCTTTCTTCTCCCAATTTTACATACATATATCTGGTAATATGAATAACTGGTTGGAAAATGACACTATACATTACAACAACTACTGTGAAATTCACATTACTCTGTCAAGTAAAGCTCTGTGTCAGTTGTAATTTTTTTCTGTTTAAATACTAATTTTTACTCGCCTTAAAATTAAAAAAATTAAAAAGGAAACACTATAAATTGAGTATAAATGTGAAAAATGAGCAAAATAGCCTCACTTGTTAAGCTAGGAATATTTTCCTTTACAGGGTTTAGTGACAACAAATTCATTCTTCTGATTCTGTAGATCCATTTAAACTATGTGAATTGCAATAAATAATGTTGGCATAACAATAATATCATGGAATCTATTTTGCCAACTTTTAAATTTTAGATTAAGTCACCAGGAAGAGTCATAGTTATAGTTCATTATATAATAAAATAAATATAAAATTTAAAGATCAAAAATAACATAATAATCTTACTTATATACAATTCTACCTCAGAGGTTTTAGGGATTTTTTGTTTTTTATTTGGTTTTAGGTTGTGTGAACCAAGTTCTTGTTATGTAATTCTGGCTGACCTTGGACTCACTGTGCAGGGCAAGCTGGCCTCAAACTCACAGCACTGTATTGCCTCAGGCTCTTGAGTGCTGTTATAGCCAGGCGCCATCATGCCTGGTTTCTGGTGTTTTGACCAATGGCCTGAAACATTAAAGGAAATTTATAGAACTCAACAACTTAAGACTTTCAAATTGTCTGCCATTCTGAGTAGTATACTGCAAACTTACACAATCCTGCTCAGGATATAAATCATCCTCTTGTCCAGAATATGCACACACTACATAAAACCTTCCCACTGCTCATTCGGGACCTGTTTGCTTATTATATTGAGTATTGTTATATTGTGTAGCTGATACTTACATAACCCTTATTTAACTTCATTATGGTCCAAAACATATTGTAAAAAAAAGAAAAAAAAATATATATATATATTTGCTCTTTCTAATTTGAAACTTTTCTTGATGACTTGAATTTTATTAGCTAGTCTAGATACTACTTTGTTTTATTTGTTTGTTTATGTATTTATTTATTTATGGTACCAGGGATTGAACTCAGGACCCTGCGCTTGCCAGGAAAGAGCTTATTCTACATAGCTATCTCTTCGGCCCTTAAATACTACTTTAAAAGTTTTTAAATTTTACAGATTTCAATATATAAAAGTAAAACAAAAATATACCAAAATATTAATAGTAATTTCTCTCTAAATAGAGGAATGCTGGTTTATTTTTGGCCACTTCACACTGTAATAGTTTCTAAATTTCTCATGCACAACACTTGGCTGTTCAAAAGCATATGCTTAATTTTTGAGTCTGGATAGAGCTATATAACATAATTTCAAAAATGAAAAATGATGTATATTTTATAATTCTTTAAGCTGGGCTTTGAAGACCATATGAGACAAAATATAAAAATTCTCCAATAATGTAGCCCTTTAAGCATTACACAAGTCTAAGGCAAAAAAAAAAAAATGTCTCTGTCGACCATAAAGATAACAGAAGTAGCAGCTAAGAGCAGACCACTCAGGTATAATGTCTGCACTTGGCTTCCCAGAAGTCTAAGTTCTTGCTCTCTCCATATTCAGGAATCAAATTTCCAAGTTCAGCTAACTAACACCCTCAGAAGTAGAATGAGGAAGGGTTTATATTTGTTGAGCACCTCGTGAGTCTAAATTCGACGTATTAAACTCATTTTACTTTGTCCTTAATATCCATCCATTACTTCCTTGCATTTTGTCAGTAATACTTCCATCGACAACTTGTGAATATTTAATTAGATTATTTACTTTAGTCTTCATTACCACTTGAATATCTCTGCTATATTTGGGGAAAGTTATAGGAATAAACAGGTGGGTGGAGACACCATCCAGCAAGACTTAAAGACATTTTAGTTCAGCCATGTACATGTGGTGTGTGCCCCTCTTGCAGCTTGGCAGTGCCAACTGCCTCTTCTTCATTTTATTCATTTTCATGAGGGGGAAGCAGTTCGAAATTCTGCCAGAAAATCCAATGTGTTCATGCAATCCAGAGCTTCAAGGGGCCCACACAGTCCCCAACACAGTGTCTGCCCTGAAACCAGAAGGTATATTTTGAAAATTGCGAGTGCTGCCAATTTGTAAGAAGTATTCTTATTGGGACCGCTGCATGTACAGTTGACTATGATTGGAAAATCTGAGTCATTATTAAAAGCAGAATAGGGTTACTGTCAAAAGTTTTGGCAGTTCCAGATCTGGGGAAATTCCTTGATGGAATAAGTACTTGCCTGTAAGCACAAGGTCCTGACTGGGATTCTCGGTACCAACAAAAAGAAAAAGAAAAAAGAAAGTTTCAAAGTATGTAGTAGCCCTTTCTGCAAGGAGACTAACAGCAACTTTAGACACATATATTGAATTATAAAATGAAGACTTTCCATTCTTTTTTTTTTTTTTGGGCGGGGGGGGGACAGGGGTTCGAACTCACGACCTTGCACTTGCCCAGCAGGCACTTGTGCCTCGGAGCTATCTCCCCAGCCCCTCCATTCTTAAATTTTATGAAAACGTTAAATATCACTAATTCATTAGTGTCTTACAGTTTTGTGTGTGCTCATGAATACTACATAAAGTGATTAAAATTGTGAATTCTGTTGCCAATTAATTTTAAGTAATTCTTAGAACATACATGTAAATAATAGATAATTATGATGTGTTATTATGTATCATTTATATAACTTAGGCCATTAAAATTGAATACATTTCTTATGTGATATACTTCTTAGGGAATTATGTGATTTTTTTTTAAAGCAAAAGTTGATTTCTACCTTGTTTGATAGTCATTAATTCTGAGAAGATTGGGGCAGACTTTAAAGGGCTTTTAGAGGAGGAATAGTAGGTTCTAAGTGGGGAGATCAGCTCGTCTCCTGATCCTCATTGCTAAAATTCTAGGGTGTACTCTTACTCTAGTTCGCTCCAGTGGCACTGTGTGTATCTGCTTTAATCAAAAGAGCTGTCATCTCTGGAATTAGATACAAAAATCATTACACCGTCTTTTATTTTCTTTCCTCATGCTTTAGCTTTTCATCACATTTTACTGCATGGGCAGAAAAAGAAATTCAAATTTGAAGGCATTTTAAAAATTCAGAGTCAGAAAGAGCCAGCTAAAGAAATCATAGTTTACTTTCACCTCTTTGAATCTCAGTTCCTCCATTTGCAAAATTTTGAAGGTAATAATTTCCCTGCTTACTTTGTATGAGTTTTCTAGGATTATTTTTAAGCACATATTCTAGACACTATAAATTCTCTTCAAATTATCCCAACAGTATTAAAAAAAAAAAAAAGTAATTTTGAACAAGTTATCTATGTTTTCATTTCTTTGTGGGGCTTGGCGGCTCAGTGCCAAAGGAGGGGAATAAAACTCTCTTATTTGAAACATATTTACTTTTCTAGGGGATCTACTTAATATTTCTGACCTTTTATTTATGTTTCCACTTGTAGACAATTTCTTGCAGCTCAGATGGTATAGAAATCAGGAGAGAAACAAGCAATGAGAATGACGGTCCAAGGGTCATGGTGAACCTCATGCCTTTTTCTCTTGACATATGACAGGGATTTGCATATTGGACATCATCGCCAAACCTGCTCTGAGTTCATGCTCTGGAGCCACTGGGCTTACATCTGAAATAACCATTGCTGCTAAACAAAAAAATGGTTTGTCAGTAGCTTGACTTAATTTGAGGCAGAATGTTTCCACCATAACTCGCCAAGGGAAGCTGTTTTGCTTCGCCTGTTGTGTTCTGTGAGAACTAATTCCAATCTTTGACATGGGGAGGTATATTTATGACATTTGGCTCATTTGTTCAACAGATTTTTCCTTTCTGTGTTTATGAGAGTTAGCATTAAATATTAGTGCTTCGTCCTACTGGGTTCCTTTTGTTTAAAAGCATTTGTGTTCTTTGCACTTATTTTGGCTGTTGTTACAAGGAGTTAGATATGTAGAGGCACTGATCCAGGGCTGCTTGACTGATTTTATGTCCCTTCATAAAAGGTTTCCAAATCAAGAGAATCATGTATTTGTTATTTCTGGGTCCATTAAATGCCCAAGTAATTAACACTAGTCATTTTACTGCTAACAAAGCATGGAAACCACAATATTTTTGTGATGCACAGTTATGTCAACATCAGCTTACAGTTGCAAGACCCATCTAATCACCTGAGTGACAATACAAGACAGATGCCAAGAGTATTCTGCCAGGCATTAGGTGATATGTAATTCTTTGGAGATGTGTATGCTCTAGTCAACCAATTATGTGTTACTTTAAGTTAAGTTGCTCAAGAGAAACTTTTAAAACATTTATAATAGTGGTTAAGGTCTGAAAAATTGTCTAATGTATATCCAGCTTCAACATAAACACAAAAAGAAAGCTGCATTTTAGACAAGTCCATAATATAATCAGAAAGCAGGGTCTGACATTCCATATTCTCCATTTGCAAAAGCATTCCTTTCTAAAAAGCTGCAATTAATCACAAACTAGTTTTGATGCCGTTTTTGCTTTCCTTAAATATGGAGTGAATTCACCCCATAAACTAATGAACCAAAGTAGAGCCAAATAAAGACCAGCTGGCTGGATGGCTCAGTAATTTTATCCACATGATTGATTTTATGATCCTTTCACTGAAGTAACTAGTCTTTATTCTTGCAATCAGCACCAATGACAATTTGAGAGGGGGTGGGGAATTATTAAAATCTGGGGCGAGAAGAGGCGCTGTTTGCTTGATGTGGAACAACACATTCCTCCACACACTTCTCCAGGATAATAGGTGCTGAATTCCAGGTCTCTGCGGCTTCCAAACTGATTAGTTGCCACAGAAACATAATAAGCAGCCAATGTCCAAATAATCGTTACAGATACCCCATTAACAGCATCTAAGTGTGTGGCTTTTAACCATACAAATTGTTTTTTGACAGCTTGTAACCTTTTCAAATAGTTTCCTTTGGGCATTACACCACATTCAGATCTAATTTTAACTTTTGCTTTGTCTATAATTTATGAGTTTCATTGGGAATGCATAATATATTTGAAGAGAAGAGATACATTCAAATAAAAGCTAAAAGCAAAATCAATTACTGTTGTAATCCATGAAACCCTTGCTTACCAGGAGATAAGTAAAATAACATGAGACAAGAGAGGCAAGGAAGGATGAAATGATGTTGAACCCCCAAAGAAACTGATTTATAATGAGCAGGTTTAACCTATTCACACAGGTTTGTAACTAAACAGTGATTAAGTATATCATTTGTATATACAAAAGTTTCTCTTAAGATCCATACATTTCTACAATACAAAAAATAACAATCAAAAAAAGTTTGAAATACCTTTAATGAGACTCTCAGTGAAAAACTAAATTATACAACACTGCCTTAGGAAGGAAAACTTCCAGGTGTGTGACTTCCAAAGGCTGGAATATATCCACTCAAGGAGGAGGGAGTGTATTCTTCCAAAATCTGGCCCAAAACTTGTAAATTTACTGGGAGGCCATATATCACAAATTGTTGGCCCTGAAAAGATAGCTTTGGAGTTCATCTGGTTGGGCTCAAGTTGACACCCAGAGGTTGGCTTTACTCCTTGCTTCTCTACTCCCTCATTCCCCGGGCCCAGACAGCAGCAAGTTTGGTCTCCTCCAGCACAGGAGAAGCGTTTCTCCTACTGCCTCGTCCCTAGCTCCTAAGCACATACGTCACTGCCAAAGAGCCCTGCTTCACAAGGATAAGCCAGCACTCAATCTGGCTTTGTGCCTTCTTTGTGTATTGCTGGAAACTAAGAAGCTTTGCATTTGAAAATGATTGTAAAGGAAATGCAAAGAATGATATTTGATGGCCTGTGAAATTGTATGAAATTCCAATTCCAGTGCCCATCAACAACATTTTGCTGGGATACAACTATGCTCATTCTTCCATATGTTGAACATGACTGCTTTCACTTTATGATGCTGAGTTCAGTACTGGAGGCCAAGGCAAGATGTACCACAAAGCCTAAAATATTTACTATTTGGCCCTTTACAAGAAATAGTTGCCAAGCTCTACCTAGTCTGTTCCCAATCTCTAAACTTCCAGCTACAGTCTACTCCTCACGTAACAACCAGTGGCCTTTTTTAAAGCAATTCAGATTCTATTGATACCAGCATTAGCCCTTATGCTGTCCAAGATGGCAGCCATCAACAATATGTGTCTATGGGACATTTGAAAATCCTCAAAACAAAGAACCAAAGATTTATTTTCCTTTCATTTTAATTTGTTTACATGTAAAATCTGGTATTTCATCTAATTATTGGAGAATATATGGAACAGTTTAAGTATGTAAATCTACTAGTTCAGTTGTACATTTTATGAAATATCAATGTAGGCAAGCATTATAATGAAAATTAGGCATCCCAATTGTGAAATACTGTAAGTGCAAACTATACACTGGATTTCAAAAATTTCATCTAAGAAGAAAATATAAACCTTCTCATTAATAATTTTAAATGCTTACCTGTTGAAACAATAATTTTGTATATTCACTGAACAGCACATGTTGCTAAGTCTAATTTATCTATTTCTTTTGGCCTTTTTAAATATGGCTAATAGATAGCTTCAAATTACATGTGTAACCTGCATTACAAATCCATTAGATAAGAATAAATTTAGAGTAACTCCTTACCAGGTCAGTGAGGTCTTCTCCTACGGCCTAATCCCACTCTCCAATCACATCCCTTCCACTTGCCCCTCACTTCCTGCACAACAGCATTGGACACTCTCTGAAAGGCAGGAATCTAATTCCTAGAATCTTTCTTTGCAACAGCTTTACTGTCTCCTTAGCACTCAGGTCTTCCTTCAGGAATGCCTAAGTTTCACTCTTTTCTGGAAGACTTTCCCTTATCGATCAGGTTAATTTCTATGACTCCATCTAGTTTTCTAGTCTTCAGCGTTCATCATTTTCTTCTGCATTTACTTACCTGTCCATGGACAGTCTCCATTTCCTGTGTACTCTCCACCACCATTTCACCAAGAGCAGGAGTCTGGTCAATTTTGTCGACTGCCATATCCCTTCAACTTAAAGCAATACTACTCCATAATCTTATTACTGCTAAATAAATCTTTCAGTGAATGGCTCTTCATTTTGTTTAGAGAAACTAAGACACAGGGAAGTTAAAAGACTTACTGCAATGCTCAAAATGGGAAATAGGTCTTTATCTTTCAGCCCCGTGTTTTTCAGAAGATACATGGATCAGTTTCTGCTGGTCAGGATCACAGAGACCTTCTGCCTGGCTGTGTGAAGCTTTGTCAGGATGCCAGCCTCAAAAGAGAAAAGGTCAGATAACTCAACCATTTAATTTACCCATGGGCATCGAAAAACTTCTCAGTAGCTTCCTCTGCTCTCTGAAGTCCTTGCCAGATTGTTAGCAGCTTTTGAGACTTCTTCTCAGAAGACTTTTTCCTATAGGCATGGGAAATAATCACCAAAATTAAAGAAAGAATCAGTGGCATTTAGCCTCTCTCACTCACCAAAGTGACCATAGCAAAACAGAAAGGACTAGGTCACAGGAACTGGAAAAAAAAAAAAAAAGGGAGACCAATTTTTTTTAATAGTCTGAAGTACCAGCACAACTACTCCCAGGGAAGACAGGCAGAAAAGTAAACACTAGGACTCAGGATACCCTTCTTCTCTCATTCTTTTCATTTTACCCTTTAGTCAATTAACATTTAAAGTATGCTCCTGTTCCTGAAAATTAAGCAGTGGCCTAGAGGATGGTATTTGAAGGCAACACAGAAAAAGAAATACACATCTAACTCCTCAGTTAAAGTCTAAAACTCAGTGTTTGTAATACCACATATTTTAGCCTTTAATCCTCTCTTAAAGTTGAATATTTGTAATAGAGACATTGGCATCTTAACTTAAGTGAAAAAATATTAGGAAATAACAAGCGGGAAATTATCTGTCACAGAGTTTTGTTTATGGGTCAATGTACCATGGTGACCATATTGTACTCCCAAGTAATAAAAATCCCCATAAAAGCCTTTTGTTTAAATTCTCACTTCCCTATTTTAAAAAAATAATAAAAATTTTTGTATTTGTCTCTACTTTCCCTCTCTATTTTCTTTCATTTATCATTGAGAAAGGATTTTCTCTTTTTCACCTTCAGGTTCATTTACTAGGTACCTTTTGAAACACACCATGTGAGCTGCACTAGCAGGTAGGTTCGGCAGCACGAGAGGGAGCGTGGGATTGTGGGTGAGCGCACTGAGTCAGGGCTGTCAGTGAGCAAGCCACTGTGGCTAAAATGCAGGCTTTATTTCATGTCAGAAGAGAGGGACATCTAACTGAATGGGTGTGATGAGCAGACTTTAAATGTCAGGTGGAGGTGTTGAAACTATTGTCAGTAATGTGAAACTCCTGGAAATTTTATTGCATGAATAAAATAATGTCATTCATTGCATAAAATGACAAGTTTAGGAGAATTTTAATGATTAGCATTTACTGAGCACTATATGGTAGATACTGTTTCTAAGCATTTTACATGCTTATATATCATTTAATCCTCACAATGGCCCTATAAAATAGGTAGAGGCTTTAATATTCCTGTTATGGGTGAGCAAAATGAGCTACACACAGATGAAATGACATGTCCGCTGTCACTCATGGCAGGTTTCGAACTCATGTAGTGTGCCCCAGAGCTCCCCAGAATCTTAAGCAATAACGGCAGAGGGGCCAAAGTACGCTAAACACAGAAAGGGCAGCTGCTGATGGCCTACCTGGAGTCTATGCAAAGTCAAAAGACCCTGAGTGAGCTTCACAGAAGGGCATGGAGTCATTGTAAGAGTTTGGTCTTTATTTTGTTTTGTTTACTGTGGTTCTCGGAGTTGAATTCAGAGCTTCTGCACTTTTCCAATTCTTCTTTTTTTACCTTTTGTTTTGAGAAAGGGTCTTACTAAGTCACTAAGCTACCCATGCAAGGTCTGAGTTGGCAGTCTTCCAGCCTCAATATCCAAGAGTTCTGGGATTATAGACATGCCACTTCACCTGGCCTTTCCGTGTGAATTTCAAAAGGTGCACCTTCCTGTGGGCATGCCTGAGATACAGCTCTAGAGCAGCAAGGCAAGGTCTTGGTATTCATTTGTCCACAGCCCAAAGACTGCTGAATATTGCTGAAATAAATTAAACTTTCACGTTCCTAACCTTCACGAAAGTCAGTTTCACACCACAATACCTTGTTTCAAAGAAGAATTTCTGTGGAGTGAATATATCTGCGTGGCTGTGTGTGTGTGTGTGTGTGTGTGTGTGTGTGTACATGCGTGCGTGCACACGTGCGCGTGTTTGTGCATGTATGTGTGTGTATTTAAGCATCTTGGGGGATGGGTATACTAAAATGCAAATGGAAGAAAGAAGTAAAGTTTCACATACTGATGCCAGAAAAAGATCAAAGAACAGTCATAAAGTCTTGGAGTGAAGAACACAAATTCTTTAATGAAATCTCTCAGGAATTCACAAAAGTTTTTATCAGAACAAAAGGTCATCATAAGCCATCAAAAATTCTACTGGGGATTCAAATTGGTCTTATTTAGATTTTAAGAGGGAGGCAATCCCAGCTGAAATCTAAAACACATTATGAATAATTTTGTTTAGGGTAAGAAGAGTGATCCAGAAGATTTACATAGTTTAAATAGCATCAGCTTATCCATTTGACAAGTAACATAAATGACTCTGGTATGCAGAAATTCATGTTTTTGCAAATAATGCCACACTTCAGTGGCCCAGAGGAGCAATATTCACCCTTGCCAGATCAGCAGGCTTCCTCCTTCTTGTGCACTCAATACCGCTTGTTTCTTATCCCAATCATAGAGAAAAGAACAAAAAAAAAAAAAACAGTTCATGAAAATTGTCTGTCTGCAAGGTCAAAGTAAAAAGCTAAGCCTATTGTTTAGTCCTCCCCAGGCCGCTCCTTCGGAGGGATCATCTAAACCTATTGCCCAGGACTCTGGGGCTCAGACTCTCAGGGCCTTCTTCTGTCCTTTGCAACTTCCAACCAGACCTCTGTAGCATGTAACCTTGTCTTCCCTAAAGAAATCATAGGAACCTCTCTAACCTTCTTCAAATTTCACTCACAATTCTGCTCGTGATATATCAAAATCACTTTCTTTTTCATAATTTTTATTTTGCCTAGATTAAGTTCTAAAAGATATTTTCCTTTCAAAACGTTCTATTTACTTTAAAATCCTAGAATTTAAGCAGAAGTAGTTACTTCAACTTCCTGTGGTTTAGTAAGGTTAGATCATAAACTGGCTAACATTTAAAATTAAAGTGTGCCAAGTGACTCATTTTCACAATATGGAAGTGCTAGGGTTCTAGAAGTCTCTTAGGGTATCAAAATTCAAGTTGATTGCATTAGCATAGTCCAGACAATAAAATTTCAAAGATTTAAAGAATAACAGGTTATTAACGTTAGGAATATCATGCATGAGCTAAAAGAAATTTATAAACTCTGATATTATATATCATAGACAAAGGTGTGTGTGTGTGTACATTTTTCTAAGGCAAATGGATACATAGTCAGATATGCTTGTATGTATCTGTTCCTTTACAGGAAATCAAAAATATTTGTCAAGTATTCATGTCTACCATATTTCCTACATCCTAATACTAAAAAGCACTGAAAAACATGAACACATCCCCAATCACCATGCCTGACACTGTTGATATACCTAGGTGTGACTTTAAAAATGTAAAAATTATCTCATTTTGTAAGTGCATCTTTGAAAATCTAATATCATTATTAGTGAAGCGGCCACAGGAAAAATAATTAGCTGCATTGGAACACATAATATATAAAATATTTAAAGTTCAATAAACATTTAAAATGACCAAGCTCTGGGGAAATTGTATAGTTTTATGTTATATTTCATTTATAAACTATAATAGGATGGCATTATAGTGCATAATTAGCACTGCACAAGCATCACCTATAACAAGAGCTAATCATAGAAGGGTTTTAAAAATTATGCATTTGACATATCTGGATCTAAATGATAAGACACAATTATAATTACATAACATGTTTTCCTTACCATGATGTCAGAAAATCCTGATGTTCCTCCAATAAATGAACTCATTCTAGTTTAGATAATGTCAATATCTTAAATACACATAGAAGCACTATTTATTCTATTAAATTGGAAAGGTTATTGGTCATGCAAACCCAGTCAAATCTCAACTTTATCTGATTTTGTCATCCCCCTGGGATCTTCTGAATCACATTCAATCAGAACAAATACAAGGTTTTGACAGCAAAACTATCCCTCAGCCAAGGCTGCATAATTGTGTCTTTTTCCACTGAAGTTAACTAGGTTAGGATATTAATCATCAAATCTAATATCTCTCTCTCTCTCTCTCTCTCTCTCTCTCTCTCTCTCTGTCTCTCTCTCTCTCTCTCTCCTTCCCTTGTGTTTCTTCCACTAATAGTGAAATGATAACTTATTGGGGTTATAAAAGCATTATTGGGGCTAGGGAGATAGCTCAGTGGTCTAATTGCTTGCCTGGCAGCCTAAGGACCCAAGTTCAATCCCCAGTACCACATGTCAGCCCTGGAACCCCAGGCGCACAGTACCAGCCACCAAAACCAGGCATGGTGGAATACACCTGTAATCTCAGCACTGAGGAGTCCGAGACAGAAATATCACTGTGAGTCCAAGCTGCATAGCGAGATCCTGTACCAAATAAAGATTTTTTTAAAAAATGTTTGTTTGGGCCAGCAAGGTTGCTCAGTGGACTTAGCGCCTGCTTAGGCAAATTCAGGGACCAGGATTTGATCGTTGATACCAAATTCCACACCAGCCCAGCAAGGACATACTGAGTGGGCAACTGAAATAGTGGCACATGCCTGTAATCCCCAGGCTGGGGAGACTGAAAACAAGAGGCTCACCATGAGTCCGAGCTGTGTGGTGACACACTGTACCAAATATATGTTTTTTTAGAAAAATGGAAAACTGCATTGTCTTCATTTTCCAATAAGCCGACAATGGATTCATAAATTGATTTTAAAAATTGTTTAAAATCAAAATACATTGCATTCATTCATTCTCTACAGTTTGATCTAAAAATACCTATCAAACATAATACTTAGGGACTGAACTTTGAGTTTAATCTTCCTGCACATAGCCACAAAAGAGACTACATACGATTGACAGACACATTTGAAAGCTCTGAGTGCCTCTGTGTTAAACGTGTGCTAACTTTGGAAAGGTGAAGATGGATGCTGGTACCTTTGCCTTCAGCTAAATCATAATCACCTCATATATGACAGAAATGAATTAGCAAAGCCAAGTGTAGATATGAGTTTAACACATCCTATATTTATTTTTATTCCTGCTATAGAAATTACCATAATAAATGCATAAAACTTGGCTAGTTTGCTTTCCCATGATTCCCTTCTAGATTCTATGAGGTAGAACATGTCCACATCTTCTCCGAGTACTACAAGCCACCCATATTCTCCAGGACTCTGTGTTCCCCTTCCACCTTCAAAAGACAGCTGTGACAGAACATGTTCTTCTCAGATTAGACACTCTGGCCTCTTCTTCCACCTATGCTCTCCACCTTTAAGAACTCTGTGACTACTTTTTGGCCTCTCTAGATGACCCTGAATAATCTCATCTGATTAAATCAGCCCAATTCTTTTTTTAATTTCAGTCATAAACATTTAGAGAAAAAAGATCCTGACAAGTAAGGAGCAGAGTTGCATATATTTTCATAAAATATAAAGGCAATCTCAAAGAAGCCAAAGGAGCAAGCTGATTTCGTATAACCTCCCCTTTCCCCTAAGTAAGTACAGTGATGTTGCAAATACAAGGAAAATGATGATTATGGGTTACATGACGTGGTTATGGTGTATATATATGGGACAATCCTGTGCAAACCCAGGCTGGAAGATACATTTGGCACCTATTTTCTTAAGTACATGCACAAGGGCCAGAGAGATAGCTCAGTGGTCTAACTGCCTTCCTGGCAAGCACAAGGACCCAGGTTCTATCTCCAGTACCACATGCTGTGCTGGTCCGCATGCTGAGTGGTCACTGAACCTTGACATGATGGCACATGCCCATAATCCTTGACCCCGTGTCAAGTAAATAAGGTGAAATACATGGGCAATCTTTATGAATGTCATTTCTGGTGTGCTCATTATTTATTTAAGTTTGTTTCTTACAAATTAGATGCAATCCCTCAACAAGTGATTTTTTTCTCCAACCACCACCAGAAGTGTATGTGAGTTTCTATGAGAATACCTCACCCAGCAACGCAGAAGCTGTGGAAGCAGCAAAACCTCCACAACCAAGGCCTGCTAGGGAAATAGAGCTGCCCTGTGACAATATTCTCGTACAATTAATTACAGATGTATTCTGCTGAAACCAGTGGGCCCTCAATAAAATAAAATTATACCTAATTTCATAGAAGATCTTTTAAAATATAGATTCAAAGGAAGATGTAGCCTTCATTAAACATTACCACCAATACCCTAACATTAAACTCCACAATTTACTACACTAAAAATAAGAAAACCAAAATGCTAAAAGCAGAAAACAGACTCCTGACTCTTTGGCCACATTACTCACCTGTTCCATTTCTGTTTGCATGAAAGAGGCCCAATTCCCTAAAACATCATCAGTTTCTAAATTTTACACAAACCACAAACCACCAAAATACTCCAACTTAATTTCTGTGTCCTTTACAGTATAAGAAAAGAACCTCTTCTAATCTCTAAGTTTAAGAAGCACTTTGCGGACACATTCATCTCCCTCCAAGAATAGATACGGTTAGTGTGCGGCAGCTCTTTTCTGAATGCATATGCTGTGATCTCACACACACACACACACACACACGCACACACACACACACACGGGTACAGGCACGCTCACTCCTTCAGTTCTTGCCTTGCAGAAGAAAAGAAATACATGGCCTTGTGTAAACTGAGGCTGGAATTGAAGTATGAAGGCAGACTCTTTCATATTCAAAATGCTCTGTTCTCTGACTCATCTGCCTAAACTTCTACAGAGTTCTTAATGAGATGCAACATCAAAAATTTTTTCAATGAATATTTATCTTTATATATATATATATACATAGACTTTCATCTGCATATATTTCCATTAATGTAGTTGTTGGATGTGTTTAGCAATAAAGAAATCTTCATTATGTTGTTGGAGATATCAATTCCCAGAAAACTTAAAATATGACTACTACTATTGCATTCCAGAGAGTTCTTAATGTATATAATAATATAAATAATGAACTTTCCCATACTGGGAAAGCCCTAAAGTCTGACAGATTATAGCACTGTTGGTTTTACCATTCTTAAAAATCTATTTATTTGCCTGCCGAATGAGCTTGATGGCTGGGTCGCTAGCGATGTGACCACACCACAGAGGCTTGAATGAAGTCTGGAAAGTGCTGATTATTCCTTTGTTACTGCAGTTTCATTATAAATGCTGGCCATCCAAATCACCAACAAAGAAAGCGACTTCCCAAAGAGCTCAACTGTCCCCCAGTTCTAACTCAGTCTGGGTTCTTTTTACAGTGTGCAGTTCACTGTATGAGTCCTAGGAGTTGATCATGAGTTAACTATTCTTTTTCCATGTTGTTCTCCCAATGGGAAAATATCCATAAAGCATGAACTCACAAATTGCTGTCTGGGTAACCGGGATAACTTTTCCTTGGCCAAACACATGTTCTCCCATAAATTCTCTTTATAGACGGTAAGGTTTTTCAAAACAAAGTCACCCATGACCAAGTATAGCTGAGGCTCTACAAAGAATGATGTCACTTGCTCAGAAATTCATGTCAAAAAAACACTGATAAAACTCAGTGACAGGGGCCAGGGAGATAGCTCTGTGGCACAAGTGCCTGCCTGGCAAGTACAAGGTTGTGAATCCAAACCCGGATCCCGAAAAAAAAAAAAAAGCTCAGTAACAGTTAATTTGTTACCTTGCTAATGACTGTGAAAGATAGAATTGCTCTAAGCAATGGAAAACTTTCTTTTCCTATTCAGAGCCCCATAGTGATTCATTTGGAGCTGGTTGGAAGGCCAGAAGCGGAGGAATATTTCTGTGTTTCTCCAACACACACTGGAAAGAAAATCTCAGGCAATGCTGCAAGCACCACAAAAACCAAACGCAAGTAACCTTTACCTGAACACAGAACACCACCCATCCAAAGAAATGTTCCCATTCACGTGGCCTCACAGAACGCAGAGGACTCTTAAATCAGAATCAGTTTATTATATGATTCACAAGTTATAGTTCAATGCCCACCCTGCCTTCTTCCCTAGAACATGATTTTAAATAAGAAATTCAGTTTGTAATTTAATATTCCTTCAAATGGGCTTCTCCATAATGAAATTTAAATAATTAGAAGCAAACAGACCCTCACTTATCAGCTCTCACCTTTCTGGCAGCATTTTGTGTTGTGGGTATGTTGATTTGTCCAAAATCAGTGGAATAGACCCATACCATCTCTTTGTCTTAACAAAAGCCTAATACACGCTTCTTATACATAAATAAAATCTGGATTTTAGGATCTGTAACCATTGGAAAGTACCACATCAACTAAACTAACCTATGTACGATTAAACTGACGAGGAATTTTTTTTCTTTGAACTACTATTTGTATGTCCATGACTAACTTGACTGATAAGAGAAATCTTAATCGTGACTTTCTGAAGGAAAAGGAAGTTTTATTGTAAATAAAGTATACTTGCTTCAAACATTTATGAAATTTAAAATCATCGATTTAGAGATTTAAGGATTTTCACAGAATCTATTTTACTTCCGAATGTCCACGATGCTAGTCACTAATTTCATCTTGTGAAAATCTACTTGTTTTCCCTTTCCACACCCTAAACTGAATATAATTCCTATCTTTTCCATCATCTCCAATAAATAAATAAACACCTCCTTTGAAAACCTATTTAATTGCAGCTAAAGAAGAATGTGGGGGGGGGAGGCATACATGTATAATGAAAAAAGCATTATGAATCTAAGGTCAATCACCAATGCTGAAATGGTTGTCCTTTAGAACCAATGCATTGCATTAAACTGAGGACGTATCAAAGTATGAGGCATAACTAAAAAGAGAATAAAATTTTCTGATATATACTGCACACATTTCTAGACATATTCCCAAGGAAGTTAAATGAAATTTTAAGCTTAATTTTTCTTACAATGCATCCAGACCCAAGGTTCTTCACAAAAGGAGTCTGCCATAGTTTCAGAATGAAAAGCCAAAAGTTGTCTTTGTTTTAGTTCTCCTCTAACCTTAGGAAATGGTAAGCATTGGCCTAACTGCCCTAGAGTCTACTCACTTAAAAGAAAATACATTCAAACAAATCACCAAAATTTTATTGGTTTCCACAAATGAGGATTCAGTGCTACAAATGACACCTGAGTGAGTTTCCAGGCCACTTTGCTCTTCGTATCTTTCTAGAATTGCAAAGTCCTTCTTCTAGATGTAGGAGGAAACAGCATTGTCACCCCTCTGACGGACTCCTTTTAAGGGATCATTAAGAAGCCAGAGCGCAGCCTCACTCAGGGGTTCCCCAAAGCTGGTTGCACAATAGAATGATTTGGGGAGCTTTAAAAGATTCAGTGCCCTGGTCTTGCTCCCTAGAAGTCTTATACAGTAGAATGAGAATGAAAGGCAAAAATTTTTAAACGTCCCCAAATTATTCTGGTCAAGCAAACTGGGATAGTGTCAACAGTGTTAATGAGTACTGCTCTACTTAACAACAAGCTAGCCAAATTTACATTGGTAATAATTGATCATGTCCACTCCTGCAGGCTCTCTCTTTGGAAGTTTCCAATTTATAAGATTCCAATATGCACTATCTATTTATAGTCTTGCCTTCCTTTTGAAAATAAGTTTGAAGGTTGGAAAAGAAAAAGGAATCAATTATTGCACTAATATTCCCTAGATTTTAAGAACATACCTACTTATCTTTTCTGAGCTCTTAAATTGTTCCACTTTTAAAAAGCAACTTATAGAACTGAGTAGCAGTGTTCGGATCTCAGTGGTTCTGCCCTTTCCCAGGAACCATTCGTCACTTCCTGAGGTGGTCCAAAGGTGTCTTTGAGGTCTGAGGATTAACGCAAACTTGTCCTATTGCCTTGTATCACTTGAATGCCACGTCCAGAGATGTGAAAATAAACATTTGTTAGGATGTTACCTAATATTTGTCCCAAGCAATCTGACCACACAAACTTAAAATCAAATCTCAAATTTAAAAATAGGCAAAATACTACTTATCTAAAACAAAAGTTGACTATGTCAGGTATCTGGCTGCAGTAATAGTGATTGCTTGTCAAAAGTGAGCTAACATAAGACTAAATCCTAACTCTCCTTTGCTTCCTATCTCAAGGCATTGCTGAAACATTTCTCAATTATCTTAACCCAAATTCCTTTGTATGTGATGCTAAACAGACACTATTATTTTAAGGTCAAACAAGCCGCTATGGGCTGAGGAAATAGCTCAGTGGTCTAAGTGCCTGCCTGGAAAGTGCAAGGACCTGGGTTTGATCCCTGGTACTATATGCCATGCCAGTCCTGCAACCCCCAGATCACTGTGGCAGCTACCAAAACTGGACATGATGGGCACACTTATAAGCCCAGTGCTGGAGAGGATGAGCCAGAGGGGTCACTATGAGTTTGAGCTGGATAGGAAGACCCTGTACCAAATAAATAAATAAATAAATAAATAAATAAATAAATAAATAATGATTTTTAAAAAAATGAATAAATAAGCTGCTGGGGCTGGCGAGATGGTTCAGCGGTGTAGAGTGCCTGCTTAGGAAAGCTTAGGCAACCACAGGCATCCTGGTTTGATCGCCAGCACTACATGCTGTGTCAGCCGCACCCCCAGGGCAGGCTGAGCCGGCCATAATATAAATCAATAAGTAAATAAATAGATAGATAGACAGATAGATAGATAGATAGATAAAAATAAATAAGCTGCTATATGAGAGCTTCAGTGGACATGATAAATGCTCAACAATTATGAAAATGCTAGGCATTAGTATGAGGGAAACATGGGCTTTTATTCCAGCCCTACCTTAAAAGTGTCTTGGCCTCTAGGGAATTCCTTCCATATTCTACATCTCAATTTCATCACCTACAAAATGGACGTAATAATGGCGCCGACTCCTGTGGGTGGCTGGGATGAGAAACACACACAGAGCATTTCCTATATTGCACACATTGGCACTCAGAAGTCATTAAATGCCATCTCTTTCTTATTTCCTTGGCTTTCAGAAGGCTCCGAAGAAAATTTATTTTGTTTACAAAGAAGAAGTTCCCCATTTTCCTGTCACAGGTATAGACACTGAGGGAAGCACAGATTCAATGAGTTGCTTAAGGTTTCTCAGCTGGTTACTAAAAGATCAGGGTCTCTGAGCCTTGTCTTCCCTGTGTGGTAATATGTACCATCTGATATCCCTCCACAGAGGTGAATGTGAGAAAGCCAAATCATTGAGAAATCCATGCTTTATCCTGACTAGTGAGCATATTAATGTTCGATTAAAATAAAAGTAAACAGATCACTTACGTATGACAAAATACTACTATCAAAACAGACAAGTACAACTCTGTAAATATTCCCTGCAAAATAAAAGCCACAACAAAACCTTAAATCCAGTTAAGGCTCAGAAAAAGTTATTATTTTTCCTCCAAATGTATATGAATGTGGACTCTCTGGAATGCCCTGCTCATGGGCGGGTTGTATCTAAACAGAAAGCAAACTCCTCGTCTGCCAGCAACTGGAAAACGAATCCACAGGGAGTACAGTGAGCCCTCCCAGGGTGATCAATGACAGATGTACAGTTGGGGGCTACTCTCTCTGCTCTGAGCTGGGGACAAGGCCACTGAGAGGGGGCTGGAGGGACTCTGCATAAAACTTGAAAGCGAGCTATGCATATTCTAGAGTCCCTTTGGACTTTTCTGTCACTGACTGAAGATTTCATCCTAAGTGGTTTCTGGCCAGAGTAGAGAGCGGCGGCAAAAGGCTGCATGGCTGATTTTTCTTAAATGAAAAAAAGAGAAGTTTATGCTTTCCAAATTGCACAGTCCAGATGGGCTTTTCCATCCTCTGCGCCCTTTTGGTTGTAGCCACATCTTGCCTATGGTTTTTGTGGCAGGACACATTCGCCAGTCAGCAGTTTCACCACTACTTGGGTCCAAATGAGCTATGGAGAAAGAAATTAGGGTGAATGGAGAGGCCACAGCTGGGAGAGATCAGCCACACTCAATAGGCCTTGTCCCACATACATAAACAGAGCAGACAGAGGAAAGGAGAGTGGAGAAACAAAATCCTGAGGTTTCAAGGGCAGTATTTGAGGCCTGCGAAGCATGCCTAACCACATAAAATGTGCCTACAGGTTCTAACCCACTTGCTGAAATCCCTGAGTGTCTCTAAAAAGGTTGCTATTAAATTTCTCACCCAAAGAATTCAAATGCTTTCTGATACCGCGAAACATTTTTTTCGTGAACTTAAACTGTTCCTTAAATACCTAACTGAAAGGAGAGGATCATTTATTAAGTTTATTCTCATGTAAGAAAGTATCTCCTTTAATAATGGGCTGTGTTCTCTGCGTTTTTTGAGTTCTTGTAGTGCTTATCAATCTCTATCTTTACTGTAGCTTCTAGTTGAAAATTTCTGGGATTCAAAATTCACAAGGACCATGATTGTACCTTGTTTATTAAAAGAAACATTAAAGAATGTAACGTGTCTTTCATAGCCTATTGCATTTGCACCTGAACTGTAAAAGGAAACTAATGCCTTCAGCAATGGATTATGGCTTTTTAAGTGCCACTTTCCTTGCATAATACTGCAATAAAAAAGAAAGCATCCAAAGGAGATATCAGTATTTTTTCTAAAGAGTGGAGAATATTTCTTTAACTCTATAGATGTAGTTATGTTCATCCACCTGCTGTGAAAGCCTAAGTCGTTTTCTTCTTCATTCTACCAAAAGCCAAGTCTGCATTTCCATCCCTCTTTGTCGTTCCTCCCTGTCATGAAGCTGCATGTCAGCCTCCCTCCACCTAGAATGAGCAAAACTGGAAATAAAAATCCTCCTCATAGCCGGGCATGGTGGCTCACGCCTGTAATCCCAGCACTCGGGAGGCTGAGGCAGGAGGACTGGTGTGAGTTCGAGACCAGCCTGGGCTACAAAAGTGAGCTCAAGGCCAGCCTGAACTGCATAGTGAGACCCTGTCTCAAAAAAAAAAAAAAAAATCCTCCTCATAATCCTACCAACTCAAGAATTTTGAAGTTGTGTAACTTAACTGGAGCCTCTCCAGAAAATCATGCTGATTCTTACGTTCAGCCCACATCAACAGTAAGAGCAAAGGTAATAAGCTCTAAGCTGCACTCACTGTGATGGTTTCAAAACATATGAGTTTTGAAAGTATTAGTTATGGCTTCTAAAAGTGAAGTCAGTTATACAGTCTTTTTTGTTGCTTGGTTTTGGTTTTTGCTAATACATATTTGCCATATGTACCGATCACACTTATCTTAGGGAATTTGTAAATCTACATAATGTATCCTAATTCTTTATAAAAAGAGAAAGAGACCTCATTTTATATCTTTTTCTTCAGTGCAACTGAAAAAGACAAAAAAAGTCAAAAAGAAAGAAGGAGGAGGAAGACATAAAGCAGAGGACACAAGAAGCAGGTTACTATCTTATGCTTTCAGTTGTAACATGCTGACCTTCCCAAAGAGAGGACACACTGAAGGACAGATGCTGTTCCTTCCCTGGGAACCCATAATTCCAGATATGGTAATATATTATAGATCTGAGAGTCAAACAAAGATTTCTATGCCATTTTTCATATAATGATGATACATAAGAAACTATATCAGTATTCAAAAATGAGATTAAATCAATTTTGGCATGGGATAGTTTGAAAAATAATAGCATTAGGGAGTACTGTAAGGTAAGATACTGTTATATTTTTAAATGATGCAGAGCTATTTATAAATATGATTCCAATGTTATAAGTATATATTTTGTAGATTTGTAGATTTTCTGATTTATTATTATACATACAAATAGAATCTGGGTGAATGAAAATCATGATTTTTCTTTGATATTTTCTGTAATTCAAAAATTGTGCAGCCTATACCCAGATTGAAGTTCAAATAAGGGGATGGTGAATTAGAAAATATCCTAAAACTTTCACAGCTGAATATCCTGTAGAATGTACAAAGCATACATCTTAGAGCTGAAAGAAATTCACTGGGCCTATTTTTTTAATGAGAAAGCTGATATATTTTTTTTTTCAGATGAAGCCTACATACCTTCATTCAGTTATTTGGAGGGAATAGCTTATAAATAGAAAAGAATCCACTTCTCTTTCATTTAAAAAAGCACAGTTTATATAGCATATGGAATCTGAAAGCTCTACTTCAAGGACCTTTATTCACCCACCATCTCTTTTCAAATTCCTTCTGGCTACCAAGAGCAAGGTGCAAGAATTTATGTGAGTAATCAGAGTCCACAAAATGAAATCCATGAAGTGAGTGGGCCAAGGAGGTCCTGTTCCAGGGAGCTGAATACCATGCTCAGTGGGAATGACTAGAGCACCTGGAAAAAGAGCAAGGTGACCATGCATGAAGCGCTGCCCCGACTAAACTAGCGCCATATTATCTATTTTAAACCATGAGTCTTAGGTTAGATCCCTTTAAAAGAAGATCAGGTTTGGCTACAAAAATATTTTCTTTGAAAGGCAAACTCAGGAAACACTGTAAGAAAAACAGAGAGAGTCCGAGAACTAAAGAAACTAAAATGAAAATATATTCTACACATTAAACCCCCACCCAATAAAATTATGAGAAACTATCAGGGGGGTAAGAGGAAGAAGGAAACGAAGAAAAATTATGAAAGTATGCTATACACACATACAAAGCAGCCAAAAATAAAACTCATTAATCTCTAGATCAACACGCACTAATTTTAAAATATGGGGAAAAATAGAGTAAAAGTGCTAAGTGACAATTACCACTGTGGGCAAAGAGGCATCAAGTGCCTAGGACTCTCACAGACTATGCAATCTGTTTTACAATTTTTGCTGCAGGCAAGAATACTGAAATGTGATTTTTAAAAATAAAACTATGGTGAATTTCACGTTTTTTTTAATAATGCATTACAGTATAAGATATGTGGCCATTAATCTTCCTAAAGTCACTCCCCTTCACTTCAAGTACCTCTACACCATCACTCCTGCCTCTGTTTGAAACAGTTTGGGAAATTCTCCTTCATGAGTGTCTTTAGTTGAGCTATCGTGGCTGCCTTAGTCTTCTGAATCTGTTCAAAATATTTCCCTGTCATGCTCCTTTGGACTTTGCAGAAGATATGGAAATTACATGGTCCTGACCTAGTGGCACGGGCACACTAGTGTCACTCCGTGCCTACTTTTCTCTCAGATGGCACTGGCAGCAATGTTCACCATATTTTCAATCACATTTCCTAAAGACTCAAAAATGGATTTCCGGAATTGCCTTAGAGAGTGACAGGAGTGGTGATATAAGTGTGTTCAAGGTGACTGAATGTTTTGAAAGGGATTAATGACAACTTGTCTTTTATTATAATGATACTAAATTAAGCCATTAACTATATATTCTGATCACTTCTTATATTTATCTATTAATTCTTGTCCCACAGTGATTGAAGAACCTCTAAGGACTAATTCACCTGCAAAAATGAAACATTCTTGTGGAAATTTTTGGGCTAGAAAACATAGCTATCACCAAACCTTTAAGAGTTCACTTAAGAGCTGGGAAGATAGCTCGGTGGACTAAGCACCTGCGTGGCAAGCACAATGACCTCAGTTCAATCCCTGGTACTGCATGTTGTGATGGCCCCACACCAAGCCAGCCACTGAAACCAGGCATAGTAGCAGACTCCTATAATCCCAGAGCTGGGGAGGCTGAGACAGAGGATCACTATGAGTCTGAGCTGCATAGAGAGACCTTGTACGAAATAAATAAATAAATTTTAAAACGGGGAGGGGCTGGGGAAATAGCTCCGTAGAATAAGCACTTGCCTGGTAAGAGCAATGACCTGAGTTCAACCCCCAGTCCCACAAGGAAAAAAACATTAAAAAAAAAAAAAAAAAAAAAAACAGGGACGACCTGCTCAGGCCCCCTTTCTGTCTCTCCCTCAGATAGAAGCTTTCTTTTTCCCAATAAATATATTCTGCTCTAAAAAAAAAAAAATTTCTTTTAAAAAGTAAAAAGAGTTCACTTAAAAGTCATGGCTAACAAACAATTTTAAAATGATGACTTTCTTTTTCAAAGAAAAGGAAACTGAGATGGAGAAAACAGGTGGCCGGAGTCACATGGCGTGTCAGTGGTAGAAGCAGGAGTAGATCCAGTGTGCTTGCCTGACCTCTCTCACTTCTTAAACTACACACTTAAGAATCATGGAGAGAGCACGGCTTTGAGACGGCTTAGAACTGACGGTCAGTGCTGACCCTGCCATGTCCATAACCATGGGCTACCTAGTCAGTCTATGTGAAACTCGGTTTTCTGGTTTGAAAAATTAAAAATGGACACTTTTAGTAAATATAAATTTCTTCTCAACTGCCTTAGAATATCACTCTTCCACTAGGCCAGGTCAGTAGTCAAAGCTGCTACAGGAAGTCCCTATTTCTATCATGTGAATAAACCAAAAAAGTATTAATTAAAAGCTATAGTCTATCATTTTCCATTCACTGCATTCCATTCTTGAACATTCTTAATTTGTTATCTTGCATGACAATTGACCATCTTCTAACATTTTGGAATATTGCAGATGAATAATTTTTGCATTATAGTAAATTAACTAAATGAATGTAAGTTAATATTGCAACATTTACAGTTTATGACCATAATTTATGGTACAACATTGAGAGTGCAATATACAAACAACCTTTACAGCAGACCTCACACATATTTCTAGTAAATGTCAATCATCACATTTTAAAGCACTAATACTAAGTCCATTTTACTAATAATACTGAAACTTACTGAAGTTAAATAATTTTTCCATGATCATATAATTATAATATAAATTAATCTTAACCTCAGCTTCAATCCAAAGACTCAGAAACTAATGTTTTACTTAACAACTCTACTCCCTTCTATACTGATGAAGATTGGAGAGATTGTGTTTATACATTTTATAATTATTTATCATATTTATATTTATATTTATGGTCCAGGACCGGTTTTCTATTTTTTTTTTTCATTTTTTGCAGTGGCAGGACTATAAGTTAGGACCTTAAGCTTGCCAGGCAGGTGCTTATGCCACTGAGCTATCTCCTGGCCCCTATATTTATATTTATGATCTGCTCACCATCTACCATAATCTAGGCTAAGGCGGTGCTCCTGGAATGGCAGTGGGTTAGAGAAATGACCCTCCTTCTGCTTTAAAATGTCATCATCATAGCCCATCATAGTCTTGTCATTGCCAGTCTCCTTTGAAGCCAGACAGATCTATTCTCTAATTTGGGCCCAGGATTTCATACCTCTGTTGTATGGAATAAATGGCTTTACTTTAATGTGGTTTGGTTTCCAATGATGTTCAATCTGAAGCATTATAAAAGTGAATGAAAGTATCTTTAAGAGACTGAGATACAGGGACCCGGCAGGATGGCTCAGAGGTCTAAAGCACCTGCTTAGGAAAGCTTGGGCGGCTGCAGGAACCGCGGTTCGATCGCCGGCACCATATGCTGCACCAGCCCTGCCCTGAGGGCAGGCTGAGCCGACCATAAAAATATATAAACAAACAAGCCGGGCGTGGTGGCTCACGCCTGTAATCCCAGCACTCGGGAGGCTGAGGCAGGAGGATTGGTGCGAGTTCGAGACCAGCCTGGGATACAGAAGTGAGCTCAAGGCCAGCCTCAACTGCATAGCGAGACCCTGTCTCAAAAAGACAAAAAAATAAAAAAATAAATAAAATAAATAAAAAAATAAACAAACAAACAAAAGTTCTGAAACAAGAAAAAAAGACAAAAAAAAAGTTGAAAGAGACTGAGATACAATATGAGCTTTAGAAAGAATACTTTGAACTTACTACTTCTCAATTGTCTGCAACTCTTTCCTATATATTAAATAAGTGGAATGCTTGGTACTCAAGATTGCTGTTCTGTTGCTCAGAGCATGTCACAAATGAAGCCACTGCCTTATCTATACTTCTCTTGTTCTGAGTACTTTTCATATATAAACAGAGAATTTTGTACACATGTATATATTATATGCTATATATCATCTGTGTGGTTGTGAACTTATATGTATACATAAAATAACTTGTTTTTGTTCTACATATGTTGTCAAAAACATGCAATCTTTACTGCTCTAACAGCATAACAAATGTATTACTTATCTCGAAAAATAATGTGATTGTAAGAGAGGGTTAATCAGAAACAGGATAGAGGAAGTAAAATTCACAACTGAAAATCTATTCTGAAAGCCCTGTGATTGCCCATCAGTGAAGTCATTTTGGAAAAATAGCCTGTGGGTGAAATTGTAAACACCATATGTTTTTGAATATTGAAGTGTTGTCTAAGAAAATTGCTGGAAAAACTCTATTCCCAAGATTATTTCAAATTAGTAGATACAGCCATAATATAACCCTTTTCCTTTAAAACTTTTCTGAATCTTCAGATAGTTACTTCCATGCTTAAAGTTTACAAAGAATTTTTGTCCTTATTAAATTTGACTAATATCATACCTTTTGGGAAGTATCTTCTTCTGGGGGAGAAAAGCTTCTTTTGAGGTTTTTGTTGTTACTGTTGTTTGTTTGTTTGTTTGTTTTTGGGGTACCAGGGATTGAACTCAGGACCTCTGGTTGCCAGGTAAGCTCTTATTCTACTGAGCTATCTCCCCAGCAGAAAAAGCTTCTCTTTCATTCACAGATGTGGTATTAGTTTTTTGGTTTTGTTTATGCTTTTACTGTTTATATCACCAACATATTCTGACCTTGCTATGTCTGCAACTTCTTATATAAACCCAAGCAGAATAGTGCTATTTGTTTTCTAAATTCATTTTCAAAATGTGGTAAATAGGATTAAGCTAGCATCAGATAAAGGCAACCAAACATTCATAAATCCTATTTTATATTTTTTAGTTTTCTTGATGATTCTTAAAAGGCAATGTAGATACCATAAATAAATATTAGTTTTAAGATCATTTTGTAAAGCCAGCATTAAAACCCATTTAAGAATTCAGTTGGGGATAACAAGTTGGACTAAAGGTAGTAGAAACGACATGACCTGTATGAGTCATACACTGTTTGATTGGATAGACATAATATTTATGAGAACTTCTGGGATGGAGAGATATCTCAGCTGTCTAAGCACCTGCCAGGCAAGCGCAAGGACTGGGGTTCATTCCTCCCAGTACCACATGCCATGCCACCACCAAACTCCAGCGTGGTGGCACACAGCTGTAACCCCAGTGCTGGTGAAACTGAGACAGGAGGATGGATCACCATGAGCCCAAGCTGTGAGTGGAGACTATATCAACCAAACAAATGAATGATTTGAACATTAATATAATAACTTGTGAGTAGCAAGTACTACAGTCTAAGGAAACACCACAAGAAATAATATGGAAATAAAACTGCATTTTCACATAGTGCTAGTGCATGTGTCTGTCAATCACCGCACAGCTTTGGAGTTTTGTTTGTTAGTCTTTATGCATCAGTTTGAATAATGCAACAGTCTTAATGTTCTCAACTAGTGAAGAAACATTTAATTCATATACTGAACCTAATGCTAGAAAACATTTAACAAAGGTGACATGTTTGTTAGTTTTTACAAACTAACATGTAACACATGAATGCCTATTAGCTAGACAAATGGAACACTGAAAACTCTGAGCTGCAGTAACTTTATCTGTAAAGTTGATGTTGGGGATGGGATGACTAAAAGTGCCCTCTTAACACAAACTCTACAAAAAATTACTTTTGTTTATTTTCTCAAGCTAAATTTTCTTGAGAAGTAGAAGGTTGTTAAATGATATAACATGTTCTGGAAAACTTTGGAAATGACTTCTTGCAAAATATTTTAGGGCCAGCTAGATAGTTCAGCTGACTAATGTCCTAGGCAGATGCAAGGACCAGGTTCGATCCCTGGCATGCCATGCTGGCCCCGCCCACTGAATGACGTGAGAGGGCCACTGAGACTGAGTGTGGTGGTACACACCTATAATTCCAGTGCTTGGGAAGCTTAAAACAGGAGGATCTCTATGAGTCTAATCTGTAGTGAGATCCAGTAGACCCTACACAAAATACATCTTTTTAAAATTTTTTTTTCATTTTTTCTCTCATATTTACTAACTTAAGTATTTACCTAATTTTTTTTCTTTTTTTTTTAAGTACAGGGTCTCCTTACACAGCTCTGACTTGTAGTGATCCTCCTGTCTCATCCTCCCCAGAACTGGGATTGTAAGCGCGCACCACCACACCCTGGTTCAGTGGCTGGCCTTGCGTGCCTTGGGTTCTGGGGCTAGCACAGCATGTGGTACCTGGGATCAGATCTAGGTCCTTGCATTTGCCAAGCAGGTGCTTAGATCTCCAAGCTATCGCCCCAGCCCTATTTTGCCTGTTTTATTCTATTTCTACTTGTATCTTTCTACTCTAGTAAAAAGTGCAATTGTCAATCTTGACTGGTGATTTGCTTGAGAAATGCCCAGCTTAGTAAAGCACATATCTGAGTGAGGGATAAGGATGTGTGGAAGTGTGGCCTTGAGGACTCTATCTGTCCTTGACACGTTGCTCTCAGGCTCAGCCCTGCTTGGCTGCCTCTCCCTTGCCAGTCCCTTCTGATGTGACATTGCTCTTGTGGAACCATGGACTGAGACCTTTGAGACCATGACCCTAAGTAATCCTCCTCTTCTCCTCAAGTTGCAAGTATTAGATGTCCTGTTGCAGAGAGAGAGAGCTGACCAGCACAGAAAGTCCATTCCTCATTTCTTGTTTCTGATGTTCAAACCCAGGTCTGAACAGTCACTGAGCAATCACTCCTGCCTCTGAAAGTAAATTATTTGAAAATAGGATTCATGTCTATTTACTTTCTTTGTACTTTTCATTATATTGAACAAAGTGCTTTCTTCATAAGATGCATTCATTAAATGGTTTTAATAAGTTAATGCTGCCTTAGGATATCAATTTAGCTTGGGAACAGGTGTCTGCCTCTTGCAAACACTGCCATACTCCGGGGTGAGGTTTATGTCATAATCTGAAATCTGGAGTTGAAAATCTCTCCACTTTTGCTTTCATCACATGGCTTTAAGCCAGTGGACCTTTTAGAGCCCAAGGGTCAGAACTGCAACCCGAACCCCAATTATTGATCACAAAGTGCCAACACTACAATTAAACCTGCATGTTGAGGTCTGAGTTTAGACAAAACAATTCATACATTAACACTTTTGTCTTGCAAGAAAGGCACAAGTATGCCCGAGGTGTGGGCTCTCCACCTCTGTAGCTTAAACTATTTCAGAAATCATCTGCTCTTAGTTTCTGCCCTCTTGGCTGAGAGAATTGATTCACCTTCCTCATTTTGTTCCATTGGTTTTGGCAACTCTTCTCAGGCTTTTTACCTTGGTTACTGACCTTGAAAACACCCAAGGTTTGCCTTTGCTAAGTGCCTCCACCTTCTCTGATTCTGAATTCCAAATAATTTGCACAACAGGCCTCCGAGATGCCACCTGCCCCATCTCATAGAAGGAAGGTCCTGTCTGATTTCTTTGAACAACATTTTACCAGATCCATTTAAATTTCACATCTATTTGTAATGTGCGCTTCAAACTCAAACTGCATTGTCATCCAACAGATTCTAACTGCAAAGGTAGAAATTCATTCTTTTGTAATAACAAGAGCCAATGTTGAAAATATAAAAGTAAAAGAAAGGGCATATTTTTTCTCCCTCTTTTTCGTAATACTAAGAGTTTAATTCAGAGCTTGAACATACCAGGTAGGTACACAAAGCCTCATGCATTTCCAACCCTTTTTATATGTTCTTTAACAACATGGTCTCAGCAAGTTGCCCACACTGGCGTGAAACTCACAATCTTTCTGCCTCAGTCTTTTATGCAGTTAAAATTGCAGAAATTTCCCAATATTCCTGACTGAAAAGATAGTTTTTAAATATGGTAAATATTTAAATATATATATATATATATATATATATAATATATATATTTCACATATATAAGAAAAATAATTAAGAGTAAACAGAAGTTCTCATAAAAATTCTCACTCAGTATAAATTTCCCTTATGAACTTCTTCAAATTCTTGACTGCTCAGACTCTGCCTTAGCGTTTCCAGGAATAAAGAGTAAGGTTAAGCCAATGTCTTAGAAATTATACATTTAATAGAACTCTACATTTAGTAATTGTTACAGTTGTGCTACTTCAGTCTTTTGAAACCACCAAACCTTTTTCTTTTCTTTGAAATAGCTAAGTACTGTAGGATAGCCTTGTGAGTCCCACTCCACCAACATTTTTGTTTGTGTGTTTGTGCGTGTTCACAGGTACCCACGTGTGCATCTACATGAACAACTAATCACAAAGACTTGCGCTTATAACTGAGGCAAGGGCCTGACATCCATTATTTCCATACCATAACTCATGACTCCTCCGTGGGCTCCTGTTCAACTTTTCAAAGCATGATTTCTACCACGTACGACTCATGTAGTCTTCCAGCCTGGGCTTCAGAATGGAAATGATGATGACATACATCGCCAGCACTTCCAGGCCGCAGTGAGTTAAATCTGTTGGGAGGATTAAGTGAAGTGAGAGGCATGGGATGCTCCGTAAACTGGGGCCATTGTCGCTCATTCAGTATCAGTTGCTTTCAAGACAGAAGTTCTCAATCTACTACTTATGTAATAATTTGATAATATTTATGTAATTATACTAAAAATACACATTCAGTATAAGATTTGAAAGAAAAAGTAGAACTAACAGTTAACAACTGGTGAAAAGGAAAGATAAAAATTGATAGACATTTATTGCATTTTTATTTGCACAGTGTTTTAAACTGTTGGTATAGATTAACACCACCAATTTATATTTTGAGGTTTGGGCATGAATACACAGGCATCTTATCATGCTGTTAGAAATTCCTTTCCTTTATAAAATTAATTTTTATTGACATGGAATATTTCATCAGGTGAATATATCATGATTATTAACAAATCCCTTCATTTCTTCTAGATTTTTCATGCTACTGAAAACAACTAAAAAAAGCATCTTCATTCACAAAGATTTATCTTCTCAGTTACTTTTCAAAGAGTTCACTTCAGTATACATAGTCCTACATGATATTGTAAACCAAAATGCAAGATTATATATGCACATATCATATATTTAGAATATAGCATTTGTGTGTGTCAAACATCAGTTCATTTTGTCCCAGATCGACTCAATGGGTTTAATGTTCTATGTTTCTTGAAATTCTACAACTGTTACAAAGTGATGTATTTCCTCACAGCTCTCTTCAAATTATTCATATGAGCTACAAGGAAGAAGCAACTAGGACAGATGCGTTGGGTACGCACTGTGAGCACTACTCTCACTCCTTGTCGTCCATCACTCAGACCATGGACCCTTGTCCAAATAGAAGCAAATTCACAAAAGCACAATGATTTAATCTGTGTATCTTTGTATCACCCACAACTTTACGATCTAGCAAAATTCCTTCCAAACAATGTTATCACATGCTAGTTTTGTTTTATAAAATTCAAATGAATTGAAGGATTATAAAATTTTAAAGGGAAATTTTAGAAGTAAAACATTTTCAAATAGCTATTTTAGTAGGTTCTATGGAGTGACAAGTGATGTTTCAGTATTTATAAAGCACATATTAAGGACCTGGTCCTTCCATCCACATATGTTTCTAAATAGAAAAATAATAATAACTTTAGCTAGAATGTATGTTGGTTTAAAAGTAAAGGCAAAAAGTTATTAATAGATAATTTGTCTTTAAGTAGAAAAAGCATAAGGAGCTATATGGGCCAATAAATGGTAAGGTGAATAGAATTTAATATAAAAATAAGTTACAGTATCTTGCAGCTTTTATGGCCAAAGATATAATGTCCAATGTTCATTAAGTTTTATTTGTGGTTCGACAGCAAGACTTATCAAAGTACGTGTTTACTAAGAGAATCAGCTTGCATCTGCCAGTGCCGAATACTAAATAATGGCAGCATTGTTTCATTTCATTGCTTAATGACTTAAATATCTCAATGGATAGATTGTATTCTCAACAAACATAATTCCTCACATAACAGAAAAAAATGTTAAATGAAATTTGATCTTAAATGTTAGTTTATCACAAATAATTATTGCCCTTCAAAGAACTACTAAAAATCATTTTAAAGAACTAGTCATTTTTTCTTATGGTGAACAAAATATTCTTGACAAATAAGGGAGCTCTTCCTTACCTATGCAATACTTGGAAAACACCTTTCTTACCCAGAATGCTAAAAAAACGATGAATTTTTTTCTAAGTTGTCTTCAACACAGTGTACCATGAAAATTACACGGAAGGGATAAAATTAATTTGGACTAATCAATGTTAACACTCTTATCTCATTTTTTAAGTAGTTTGTTAAAATTAGAAAACAATTGAAAACCACTAAACAGGCATAAAAGGCATTATATGCAGGCTTTACCTGATAAGAAAGATTGTGATTTTGCAAAACAAAGATTCTTTCATTTTTTTCAACTATGATGATGTCCTTTTTATTAAACAAGTATCACACATTGTGAACAAGCTGTATATAATAGAACAAAGGTAACATGTTGGATATACGCTGTATGCTGTTTAGCAGCATTTAAAATAACTGTCATTACTTTTTTCACTTCTTTATATATCTTCAAATATTTATCATTTCTATACAATGAGAAAATTTTAGAATTTTCCTCCTAAATTTTTAATGCATAGTACATTATTATTACCTCCATCTCCCTCTGGAGCGCATATATAAGAGTAGGGGAGGACAAAGGGAGGCAGGCATGCACAGTGAGAGAGTGGTGATGGTCACCATTACTTTTCCTTTCTTCTTTTTTTTTAATGTATTTAGTACAGGTTACAGGGTCTATAAGGTCTCACTTACACAGATCAGACTTGTAGCATGTCTCCTGTTTTCAGCCTCCCAAGCGCTGGGATTACTGGTGCACACCACCACATCCACTCTTAATCTCCTTCTCAGTGTACCCCAGGGGCAGGGCCAGCCTGGCATGCCTGGGGTCGAACTCCAGTCCCTGCATCTGCCTAAGGGGGTGCTTTAATCCCCTGAACTATCTGGCTGGCCCCACCATTACTTTTCATTTTCCCAAACTCTGTGAAGTGAGAAGAATGAGCTCAGAGGCTTCAGCTATTTCCCAAGGCCCCATGGTTGGTTAAGAGGCACAGCTTAGCTCAGCTTCAACCTTCAACCTTCAAACTATTTCTCCTTCACCATGATCTTTCAGCTCCCTGGTGCTCACTGTCTTGGTTTTTCATAAAGTAAATTAAAAAACTATTTTAAAAGGCTATAAAAATACATATATATATATATATATATATATATATATTCCTGATATATTTATATATTCCTGATATATATATCAGGAATCAAACTCAGACCTTGCATATGCCAAGCAAGTGCTCATGCCACTGAGCCATATGCCAAGCCCAATATACGTTTATAGGAGACATAAACATCCCATCTCACTGGATTAAAATAACATCCATCATCCAGTGAGAATGCCTGTGGGTGGCCAGCCGCTCCTCTCTGGACCTTTAGTGGTATCTAGAACACAATGACACTGAGTTTCTCCTCAGAACCACACATTTAAAATTGAGGATCACAATATACTATGTAATATCAGAAGGTCAGCGAAAAGCTAAGCCTGATCGGTTGCTGTTCTCTATGGTCTAAAACCTCTAGATCTTAATTTTTAGCACACAATTAGAAGGGAAAATCAACTGTAAACATCAGTGTAATTAGTGGAAGCAATATTCAGGATATTAAGCAAACAAATCCCTCTTAAACCAAAACCATGGCAGAAGAAAAAATAAACAATACGATTTCTGATCTTAGTTTTGTTAACTGTAATATGTCTCCATTCCCTGCTTTGTATTGTTTCTTTACTTACTAATAGACATTTGCCATGTCCCTACAATTTTACTAGCACTTCTTTTGAGCTGCTAAGATCAACTAAAGGAAACTGTATATTAATATTAAATGGAATGTATTATTAATATATTGATAAAACTCATCAGTCATGCTGAACAAAATATTATTGAGAGCATCGAATGGAAATGTTCTTTGACAAGGTAAATACAAATAATAAATGTAGATGATAGGTATGTAATCAAGCATATCAAAAAGGAAAACAAAATTTGGATGTGTGTCTGTTGATTATGGCAAGAACAGCACCAACAGTAGAACTGGTGGTATCACTTAAGATTGTTCTTTTAATTTTGACATATTTCAAAATGATACAAAGCAATAAAAAGTGATGCTCCTATTAGTAAAAATGAGACAAAATTATAATTTATGACTCACATTATTATGTATCTAGAATCTCACTACACAAGCAAGTCAATACTGCAATGTTAAATTAGGAGGACAACACAATCAAATGGTGAAATATAAAATCATGCATATTATACACATGTTTGTTTTGGAATATTTTACACCTAAAAGGTGTCTGAAAAAGATGACAATAAATCTCCACATTTCATTTAAACCAAAATTTGTTAGGTATTAACTGGTCCCATTTGCTTTTATGCTTATTTTATTCATGTTTGCGTTTTTCTTTCTCTAGAATTCTCCAGGGTAAACCATGGGTAGATTTAGGAACTGATAAAAACCCACTTCCCGTTTCATAGATGACATCTTGCTGGGTTTTCATACAGTAGAAAGGTGAGGCAACTCCACTTAGTCCTTACATCTAAGGGTACTAAGCCCTTTAGTGAGGATGCCGCCTTCCTGACCAAATTGTCTCACCAACCACCCCATTTCAAATGCTGTCACCTTGACATTTAAAAATTGAGCATATGAATTTTGAGAGGCAGCAATACATTCTCCATGGGGCAAATATTTGGATATATGGATGCATGGATGGATGCATGGATGGATGCATGCATGGATGGATGATGGGATGATTTAAATTGAAAATCTTATGTTGCTGAGAAATATACCAGGAATGCTGACAGCTATGGGAAGCATGGACAGATAGGGAACATGAAGTGACACAAGACTATTGTACAGTTACTAAATCATGAAGTCTATTTTGTGAAAGACTCAGCTAAGCTAGGAGATTAAGTCTGCTCATCTGCCATCCGCCTGGAGTCAAATTATAATTCCCATCCCTGTCTCTTTCACTGTGCCCCTGTATAACTACTAATGTATTTCTTCTCATTTTTCTTCATTGAGGAAGTCCAGGACAAAGATCCACATACCCTTTGTTGTGTCTGTTCAGCATCTAGCAAATGCTTGGCATAAAAGATGAAAGAATGAAAATAAAGAAACAGAAAGAGGGATGTAGATAAAAGGAAAGGAGACAAGGATGGGAAATATGGCAGTGAAAAAACATGAAAAAGAAAAAATATCAAGAAAGAAACAGGTGAGAAAAGTATGAGATATGTTTCACGAGTAATACAAAGAGATTTATAAATTTTTATTGGATGCTGGGTCTCACCATGCAGTTCAGAGTCGTAGTGATCCCCTGTCTCAGCCTCATTAGCACTGAAATTACAGATGTGCACCACCACACCTGGTTTCAGTACCAACCCAGCATGCTTGGGGATCCTGGGCCGACACGACATGCAGTACCAGTGATCAAACTGAGGTTCCCATGCACCACTGAGCTATTTTTCCAGCCCAAGAGATTAATAATTTGTAAAACACCCATTACCAAAACAGTTCCTGTTCATGGGAAGAAAATCATCAGCAATTTTTCACCTGTGGTTTTTTCCAAAGAGTTTCATTTAATTTCTATTACATGTTGTCCTGCTCTTTGTCCTACTCCATTGCTTTTGCTATGTGGAGAGGATCAGTCAGCAGATGGACTTTCCAGATGCAGTCCCTGTCCCCTCGCTCTTTATAGACTCTCACAGGCTCATAGCCACCTCTCGTTCACAGTCACACTGCTCCAGTTTCCAAACTATCTACAGCCTGATGCAGAAGGAGCCCACTGCCCATTCCAGAACCAAAGTTTGCTATGCTATTTCCATTCTCACTTTAAATAACATAAGTTAATAAATATAGCGAAGAGCATGGTCAGTGCCAAGGAGCTAACACCACTATGACCTGCTAAAGCAATACAATTTGATATGGTACTTTTCCATTTACTTAACTATAGATCTCCATTCACAGCACTGAATATAAATATCTCCTTGTCTGCTAGGAACAGGTTTTAAAAAAAAAAAAAAGATGATATTTTTATCTATCTGAATCTGAATAAACAAGGAGAAGATTATATACTGTCTCTTCAGATTTATAAAAGAAGCTCTTTTCATGAGCTACATTGACCACATCATTTACTACTACTGGCAAAAGGCAGAGACTAATGAGTAAAAATAAAACTGATGCTGTCCCTCAAGAGGTTTTTTTTCTTTCAATATATACAGCACATTTGAGGAGTGTTGTTTATTACAGCTTGGTAAATATTTTTAAAGACTCGTTTTGATGGAAGCTGTGTTTCTTCTGAGGGAGGTTTATGGGAATACCGTAGCAGCCTAGCATATGCAAATCAGTAGCATTTATGAACTACAAAAAGAAAAGCTGGCAAGAGGCTGCACAGCACACAAAATGAGAATGTACAACTTTTGCCGTTCAAATTGCAAGTGGATACTAAAGAAAAGTCACTGTTTCCTTAGGTCATGACTTACTGGCACATCCATAAGATGCATCACATCTAATGTGTGTGCACACACTCGTGTAGGAAAATAGACACAGCATCCTAAATTCCAAGAATATAGGACCGGGAAATAGCTCAGGGGCATAAGAGCCTGCCTCACAAGCACAAGATCATGAGTTCGATTCCCAGCACCACAAATAAATAAAGTCTGTGCCTGTGCACTTCTTTCAAAAATAAAAATAAAAATAAATAAAAGTGAGATAGCTCAGTGCACTAAGCTGG
Source organism: Myocastor coypus (assembly GCA_004027025.1). Taxonomy (NCBI): domain Eukaryota; kingdom Metazoa; phylum Chordata; class Mammalia; order Rodentia; family Myocastoridae; genus Myocastor; species Myocastor coypus. Next base: position 66,614 of record PVJA010001155.1, read on the forward strand.
GATTCAATCCAGAGCACCAAATGTAGTGCTAGCCCCACCCCCAGGTACACTGAGCTGGCCACTGAGTCTGGGTGTAGTGGTACACACCTGTAATTCCAGTGCTGAGGAAGCTGAAAACAGGAGGATCACTATGATTCAGAGATGTGTATAGACCCTGTGTCAAATACATTTTTAAAAAAGATAAGCTGCAAGATAACTATTCATAGTTTATATCATAATTTTAATAGCTAATTCTCTTAACACATTCAAAATATTGTGCAGTATACATAACTACAGTATCCATGAAGTCTATCACAACTGCATTAGGTAAAACGAGGTATATTGGTGAGCAGAATTTTTTTTTTTTTTTTTTTTTTTGCCAGATCAGTGTACCATGAGGGTGGGGCTGGTGTGGCACGTGGTGCCAGGAATTGAACTGCAGTCTCCAGCACCTGCCTAAGCTTGCCTAAGTAGGTGCTTTAGGCTGCTGAGCTATCTTGCTGGCCCAATGAGCAAAATGTAAAGAATGCAATTAAAATGAATTTCACAAAATATGTAAGTAAATGAAATTTCCTTTAAAATGTTGATCTTTGAATTTCAGGGAATGCCTTTAGCTATTATACAAAAAGGCATGGATTGGGGCCCAGCAGGATGGCTCAATGGTCTAAAGCGCCTGCTTAGGAAAGCTTAGGCGGCTGCAGGGACGGCGGTGCGATCTCCCACATCACATGCTGTGCCAGCCCTACCCTCAGGGCAGGCTGAGCCGGCCATAAAAATAAATAATAAAATAAACAAAAGTTCTGAAACAAGAAAAAAAATAAAATAAAATTTAAAAATTCTAAAAAAAAGAAAAAAGGCAAGGATTAATTTAAACTTGTGCAAAGAATTCAAGGAAATAGTGAGGTATTTTTTCTGCATGATTAAAAATTGATTGGATTCTAAGTCAAATTGCTAACCCTGGACACAATGGACATCAGCTTTCAAATGCATCTGTAGAGACTAAGAGAAGATTGGTGACATAGAGTGCTCATGAATTATTTTTAATATCCTGAAATATGAGTTTGAAATAGGTCTCAAAGTATAGTGATATCAACATTGCCTGGGAATTTGTTGGGCTTGCAGGTACTCAAGCTCCATTCTCAATTTAGTGACTAGAAGCTTTAACAGGCCCTTCAGGTGGTTCCAGGAACATGAAATCTAAGAATCACTGATGTAGAGCAAAATATGCGTTCCTATTTACAGCTTTAGACTGTTACGTTTCTAATTCTGTTTCTTGGAACACTAACATTTTGTCCCAGGGCTTCTGATGGGTAGTCTACAAGAGAGAAAGGATATAAGAGGGGAAAAATATGCTTTAGGAATATAGTTGAAGGTGCCTGTTATACTTGCAGATAGAGATGTATTGCAGCTACCTGCAATTACGAGTTGAGAACAGGGAGAGAACAGGAGAGGAAATTATTCAGTCAACTATTCTTAAGAAGTCTGCAAAGCCACACAGCAATCAAAATGATAGATAGGTACTGTGAGAATGCACAGCCCAAGAATACAGATGATCTAAAAAAATTATTTTAGAACCAGCAAGATAGTTTAGTGGTCTAAACTGCCTGCTTAGGCCAATGCACAGAGAGAGAGGTTTGATCCCATGCATCTCATACAGTGATAGCCCCATCCGCAGGGTGGGCTGAGTCTGCCACAAAAAAAAAAAAAAAAAAAAAAAAAAAAAAAAAAAAAAAAAAAAAAAAAAAAAAAAAAAAAAAAAAAAAAAAAAAAAAAAAAAAAAAAAAAAAAAAGTAAAATAAAATAAAAAATAAAAGTAAAAGAGTATCACAAACATTACCTAAAATATCATTAAGAGTTAAAGAGTCAAAATGACTAAGATGAAATATAAATGCATAACTCTTAAAAGTACACTTAAAGTGTTGTAAAAAATCAAGTAAGAGAATAATGAAAGGAGGACTTGGGATGGCCATTCCATCTGTAGGAAAAGATCAGATACACAAACTGCGGGCAAGCCCAGAGCCAGAAGGAAGGTACAGCTAAGCCTGGTTTCTCCTGTTGAATATAGTACAACCATGACCCCCTACCTCATCGCATGAATGAGGGCCAGGCATGTACTAATGATGATCGAGACTTATCCAAGAATTGTGAGTATTCAATCTTAAGTACTTAATGTCTCTTAATAAATGAAAAAGAGAATCAGCCAAATAGCTCAGCAGATTAAAGCACTTGCAAGCGAGCTCCAGGGCCAGGGATTCAATGGGTCTGCCATGCTGGCCCCATCCCCAAGATGCGCTGAGACAGCAATTGAGAATGGGCGTGGTGGCGCACTCCTGTAATCCCAGCTCTTGGGAGGCTGTAAATAGGCCAATCACTACTAGCCCGATCTAGGAGTGAGACCCTGAACACCCCTGTAGACCTTCCTGCCAAAGAATAAAATAAGTAAATAAGATACCATTACCAAGCAACAACAAAAAGGAAAAAAAAAAAAAAATGAACCATCAAATTGAGTTTTTTTAAATAATAGAACCCCTTTTTAGTAATGTATTGTATAATTTTATCTATGAGTTGTTTATACTGAACAACAACAAAAAAGAAAATACAACAAATTGCTCATCTCAGCAAGATTGATAAAAATAGAAAGTGTTTGCCAGACTTTGCCGTTATGTTATATGGGCTTCACCGTGCTCCATTTCTCATTTCCCTAAGTTTTAGAGCTTTCTTTGGGAGGAGGGAGGCCGTGGCAGAGCAGCTACTGCTCCTGAGCGAGGTCAAATGCAATTTATTTCTTTTAACTGTCAGCAAATCTGACCTAGTCTGTGTCATACTTCAAGAAGTGTTCTTCTGACATATAGGAGTAAGCAGCAATTATTCAAATAAACTAATTACTATTGTTGAGCTAGCTACTAGGTAGCTCTTTTTTATAGTGATAGCTTAATCTACTTGAAATATATGGGTTTTACAAAGGCCCTTAAAGTCAAAGGAGAGTTTAACATTTGGAACTCTGTGACATATCATGGAAGAAGATATTTATAATCAGCACCTAACCTCTAATGAGCGCTTTATCTTACTTTCATGTAATATTGCCCATGTAGATAATTTTCATTATAAAGAAAAACCTTAGAGCATATAAATAAGTCATGGGTAGCCTAAGTCTGAGAAAGGCGAAAACGATTGAATCTAGGAGACTGGCCCACAATACCAGTTACAATTTAAATCCTGTTAAATAATCATACAACAGTGGGACCAAGGATATTTTCCATATTCCCTATTTTCCCTTTGGAGTTTGGGGGGTTGTTGTTATGTTTTGTTTTTGGAGAGAGCATCTCACTCTGTAGTCTAGACTGGCCTTGAATTCCAAAGATAGCCCTGGCTGGGCTTAACTTGTGATGGTTCTCCTGTCTTAGTCTCTCAAATGCCAGATTGCAGGCACTTGCACCGAGCAGGTAACCAGTCCCATGGGATTTAACGGAAGGCTCTACTACAGTCCAGTTTCTCAAGCCATACAGAAATTGACTCAGTGGACCCACATTTCATTTTTTACTCAGTAGGATTTTTGTTTTGTTTTGTTTTGTTTTGTTTTGTTTTTATCCCAGATATCAAACTCAGGACCTTGTGCTTGCCAGACTGGCATTTAAGCTACTGAACTATCTCCCTTGCCCTCCTTTTTCACTCTGTGCAATGAAATGAATACTAGATAGTGTTAAATGAGAAATGATAAATAGATAGATAGATAGATAGATACATAGATAGATAGATAGATAGATAGATAGATAGATAGATAGATAGACAGATAGATAGACTTTACCTAACAGTGTATAACAGTATTTAATTATAGATACTTTCAGAGAACTACCACCTACCAAGAAATATAATACTCTCATGGTTATCACAACTCAAATGTTTTTATTTGAGGCTGACACCATGGATGACCTCTTCCATATTACACACTAGCAAGGAATCCTTCAGGATAGATAGCAAAATTTTTCCCCAATAACATAAAACAAGACTACTGAATGAATTTAGGTGACAACTTTGATAAAATGTATTTACCTTTGTACTAAGATGATGGATTCTCGAAAGCTTTTTATACAACCTAGGAATTTTTGTGTAGGAAAAATTACAAGCCAATAGAACCAAAGTTTGAAGCGCAATGGTCACTCTTTGCTTCCAATAGAAAAAAGTAGGAAAGTGTGGTCATTTATTCACAGGCACAGATTGAAGCCAAATACCTATAAAAAGTTAATGGGAGAATTCAGAACCTCATAAAAAGCTGTAGGAGAGTATCCTGTCCCACATCAAATCACCACACACATTCTCTGTGCGGGGTGTGTGTTATATGTCTGACAGGATGGAAATTATGCATATAAAAGATTACCAATACAATGAATTACAGATATTCAGTAGTTCAGAAATCTATAATAGATAGGAACTTTCATGTTAGCAATTTTGGTGAGAAACTATCAAATGTAACTAAAAAGCTTACTTGTAATGCTTTCTTATTAGACTAATTTATAAGGGATGCAGGTGAAAATTTTCTGGTGTTCAGAGAAATTTAGATTTTTCTAGTATACTCCTCAAATCACAGTAGTTCCTCACTTCCAGGTACCAAAATCTGCACTAGTTATTTATGATTTCATAATTTCATTCTATGAGAAACCTTAGTGACTTAAAGCAACCTTGCATAACTGGGCCTATGGTTAGAGACCTTGGTGTGGCTTGACTGGCTCCCCTGGGCTAAGGGCTCTTGAGGAGTCATGTTCAACATGTTGGCAGGGAGTGTATCTTAAGGCTATACCTGGGTACAGCTCTTTCATATGAATGCTGGCAGGGCTGAGGCCTTCCTGGACTACTTGCCAGAAAAATCACAGGTTTTGGCCACACGGCCTCTGCAGGAAGCTCACAGATTGCCAGGGCAAAGCCTTGTAGAGAGAGACAGAACTTGAGAGAGCCAGTAAGGTGGAATTCTCACCGGTCCACAACCTAATTTAAGAAATGATAGCTCATCACTTTTACAGTATTTTATTCCTACAACTGAGTCACTACCAGGCAAGGTGGTACATGTTGTAATCCCTGACCTCGAAGAAGCTGAGGAAGGAGGATTGGTAGTTCAAGTCCAGCCTGGGAAACTTAAAAAGACCCTGTCTCCAAAAAATAAGTACTGGGGAGTACCTCAGTGAGAAGACCCTGGGCTCTATTTACAGAACTAAAAAGGAAAAAAAGAAACTTACAGTTGTCTCTTCATTGAAGGAGGGAAAGGATCATTACCAAAGAGAGGTTACAATGATAAGGAGATTGAAATATTAGGATGCATTTTACAGGCCACTCACCTGTACTAAAAGAATTATCACTCACTTCTAATTGTTTAGGAGTTATATAAAATTTCTAGATGAAAGGCATTCAACCTATATATAACCCTATGTGAACTGGACATAGAACTATGTCTAGATAATAAGAAAAGATGCTCTGAAGAAGTTTTCAAACTAAGAGCAGAAGAATAGCATAATTAGTGATAGATACATGGAGGTCTGTAAGCAAGAAGAAAGAGCTGAATATCAGAACCCCAAGAATCATATTCAGACCCTGTCTGTTGCTTCCATACAACTTTTTCTTCTAGGTGTTCATCTTTTATAAAATGATCTGCTAGCTGATCTAATTTTAAGACCTATCCATTTATTTTAATATACAGAACCTCAAAATCAGTGACTTTGGAGCCCCAGGGACTAGAAGAATGTGAGAAAGAAGGCAGGAAAACAAATGAGAGGGAAGAAAAAAGAATGGAAAGATGAGAGCTGAAATGGGAACAAGACAGAAAAATGAGGTGAGTACGTGCTGTTGCAATGTACTCTCTTCTTTGCTTAGAAAGATGATATATGGGGTGCTGAGTGAGGCTTTCAGCAGAGAACACTGACACTGGAGGGCTTTGGGGGGTTTTCTTTCTTTGTTTGTTTGTTGCACTGAGGATTTTGAGACAGAGGCTCACCAAGGCACTGAATTGTCCAAGCAAGGCTCAAACTTGGGATGCTCCTGCCTCAGCCTCCCAAAGTTCTAGGATTGCAGATGTATGCCACTACCCACTACAGGGTTAATCCAATTTGAGTTCACCTCACAGTCAATAATATAAAGTTGAATAATCAGATAAGGGAGCTGCTAAAAATCAGCATCAAAGTCTTGAGTCGAATTAAAAACAAAAGAAAACAAACAGGAAGAGCGGCCAGTGTACAAGAGATCAAAGGAGTCTTGGACAAAGGTAGAGAAGTTGCCAGGCCAGGCTAGTCCAGACCAATGTCCTAACTTCTTCTTACATGCATTTTCTGAGTAAACTGCATACTTCAGATGTTGTTGGCATCTCTGTCTCGCATTACATGTAGTTCACTGGTGAAATTCTAGCACTAGCCTCCTACTCAGAGTTCTGACAGCAGAAGCTATGTGTACTAAAACAGCATGTAGTCAAGAAGGAAAGTACATACTTGAAAGTCTTCGTTTCTACTGACATGTAGGCACCATCTTTGAGAATAAAGCATATGGACATGCTTGTGTAGTGGCTGCTTTTGTTATCTTAAAGGGAGATGCAGTCAAGATATATAGGTATGGAAAAGATCAACAGGTAAAAAATATTGTCACATTATGGACTCATGTGAACCACTGCTTTGTATAGCCATTGACTATATTATCTTGTATTGTTTCTGTCTAGCTCTCAAAATCAAATTCAGTGTTTTTTAAGTTATTCCATTTGACAAATATACGTCATGTGGTAGCGTAGAGCTGTCCTGCTTCACGTGTGTCTGGTCATCACAGTTCTGTCCTCTGGTTCAACATAGTCTCTGAATCATCTCAGTACATTCATGTGACCCATCCTGTTTATAATTATATGACTTTGGACCACCTTAGAAGTTGTTAATTTATCCCACATACGTTCATGGAGCTCATACTTTTTATGTGCTGGAAATGTTAGATCCTGAAACTGCAAACATAAATTTGGCACAGATCATGTCATTTACTCAAAAAATTCCTCCTAGTGCAAATAGTAAATAATTTGTTGTTGAAGGAGGCATTCTTCCTCTATAAATTTCAAAGAAGTTGTTATGATTTGTGCATAGGTGTCCCCCAAAGACACCATGCAGTCATGGAGTGGCTTCTGGAATTTGTGATTGATTTTTATAGGTGTGAGTGCTGCACCTACCCGGGGGCAGGTAATTTGCATTTCAATGTAAGGAAGGAAGAGAAGTTAGCTGCTTGAGCTGCTGCTACTTCTCCTCTCACTCTTGCTCTTTGCCACAGCCATGAAAAGTTGTTCTCTGCCTTGTGCCACCCTGCCTTCAAGCCAGCTGAGTATGAACTGAAACCTCCAATAACTGTGAGCTAAATAAACCTTTCCTTCCTTCATTTTGGAAAGGTATTTTTCCCAGCAATGAGAGAAAAGTAATTAAGACAGAAGTTATACCGTTGAATAAAGTGATTGAAATTTCCGGTGACCATGGGACATGTGCATCAGTAATATTCACTTTCCTTAATGTGTAGAAGTTTATGGGTAGCTATTCAGGTTACTTTCATTGTTATCCTTTCATCTATTGCGATTATGTTTTCTGGCTGGAGTATTTCACAAATGACTTCCATGCTTCTTACTATCTTGAGTATGACTCTAGATTGGTTGACTAATGCTGATCTCATTTATGTTTAGGAGGTAGCAACAGAAACATCATCAATTTTAGGTCCCCAATCATGTCATCAGTGTAAGAGAACTTTTTAAAGTCATTTAACTGAGTCCAGGTGTGGTGTCGCACGCCTGTAATCCCAGTACTTGGGAGGCTGAGGCAGGAAGATCAGTGCAAGTTCGAGACCAGCTTGGGCTACAAAAGTGAGCTCAAGGCCAGCCTCAACTGCATAGTGAGACCCTGTCTCAAAAAGACAATAAAGAAAGAAAGAAAGAAAGAAAGAAAGTTATTTAACATACTCAGTAGTTACTAAAATCTACTCAAACTGTAAAATACTGGCAGTGCCATACAGACCATAACACCATTTTTTAAGTTTTCCTTCCATCTTTATGCAGAGAAGATCTGTCAGCTAAGTCTTAGATCTTCCTCCACCCCACCTAATACATGCTGGAGTTGACACCACACCCAAGAAAACCTCCTGCGCTCTCTTTTGCAGTTGGCGCTGAACAATTGTACTGCTACTGTCTCTCACACTTCAGAACAATTGTACTATTACTGCTTCTCACTCTTAAGCCTATATTTCCAGTGCTTTTTTTACATTGTTTATCCTAATTTGGGGTCTTATTTAGCCCTATGTACTTGCCAGTGTGCACCAGTACAGCCCTGGTTTTCCCCCTAATTATACTGTATCAAGCTGGCTTGCCTGGACATACTTCCTAACAATTCCCTTTCTCTCAAGTTACCTGGAGTAACACGTGTTCCATGAAAACAGAAGTCTTAGGGATGTTAAAATCTTGCTCAGAGTAAATGACTTTCAGAGTTAAAAATATATCAGTAGTATTTAATAAGGTAATGTGCACTATAGAGCTTAAGTGGAATATACATGCACTTTTCTTTTCAAAATATTTAGCATGGAGACATCTCCTTTCTTGGTAGATTCATGGTGCCAAGAAGACTTTTCTTCTACAAGTGTTGCTAGTATACTTTATATTCCATAAGTTTATTATGGATTTGGCCATGCTTGATTGACAGTATAGGACTATAATGACAAAGAAAGTTGCCCAACTATTTGGCCAGCAGTTGAAAAACTACAAGTACTATGACAATCACCTAAGTACTTCTTTGATGTGAAAGTAGAGCCTCCCAATCTTGAGAAGCTCTTTGCAAAGTTATTTTGAAGATTTTTTTGTGTGTGTGTGTGTGGTTACCTGGAAACCACTTTCTTGTCCTTACTTAGATATCTTAGCAATTCTCGTTTCTGATTATAGCAATACATTTATACAAAACTTCTAAAAATATAAACATTTTTGATATCTTTAATAATAAATTCAGTGGATCGTACATGAAGCTCCACATATCATCATTCATATTTTGCTGAAACAATAACAGAAATAGCTTGTCTTTTATATACAACATCTAATCTCTTCATAAACATCTTTTGGCCCAGAAAGCTTTAACAAAGCTCTTCTTCACATTATGCCATTATAATGGAAAAACAAAGGAGGCTAACATTTAACTTCAGAACATGAATAAACTCTATAGTTAGACCTCTAATTTTAGTCAGAGCAGAAGCCAGAATAGAAAAGTAAGAAATTTCAAATCCATAAGATTACCTATGCCAAAGGGAAAACCTATCTTTTCTTCAGGATCTTCTCCATCAATATATTTTACCCTATTAAAAATCTTTTGGTGTTTATTTTATCAAGTGTACTGCTTTCTTGGAAACAACCAGCTCAAAAAGCAGTTCAAAGGTTAGTTACAAGATAAACTAATAGCTATGGTAAGCTATTACTTGGTAGAGCCAATAAAAGAAAAGAAATAAACTATATTATTTCCACAATCTATACAGTGAGGCCCAGCAACACCAAATCAATAATAAAACATTTTTATTTAAACTTCCCACTCTTCTCCTTGCTTCCTGTGAAATTTTGTCCCAACAGGGAAACCTCCGTGGAATATACCATAAATATAAAAAGCAAGAGTGGACAATGTAATAAGTGTTTTATTTTTGTTTGCTAATAGATGGTGGAGTTCAGCTCACTTGCGGTTTGACCTTATTCTAGTACGTGGACGATGTTTCTTAAGTATGGCTTTCATATAAAGCCAGCCATCTGAGACATCTGCGCTTACTGTAGGGAAGCAGATTTATATAGACACACAAGCACACACAGTAATTGCAATGTAACTTTATTTCACAGATTTTTACACTCTACAATTCAAATCCTTTGTCCCCAAACATCACAGTAACATGTATAACGGCCTGATAAAATTCATGATTCCATTTAGGTAGTCCCTAGACCAGGTCATCCAACAAAAGCTTTAATATGTCTTACAGTAGTAATGTTAATAGCAAGCTAATAACAAATATTTCATCTTCACTGCAGTGATTTTCATCTAAGCTGCACGTTAAGATCACACAACTATTCACTTTTGATCAGCATGGAAAATGGGATGGGCAGCCAGAGTTTTTGAAGTTTCACTCTAATTAAAAAAAAAAAGTTAAAACCACTGAATTATTAAAACTTGTGTGTGCTGAGCCCAGTGCTGACTTATATTCATTGTCTCATTTAATCTTCATTACTATATTGGGTAACTTTTTCTTTTTTCATTTCACAGATAAGCACACTGATACATAAAGAGGTTCAAAAACTTGTTTATGTTTCCCAGAGCTGAGATTTAAACCTAGATCGCACATTTGTGCCTGAAAGCAAATGCATAGTTCTGTATCTTGTCATATAATTCATCAGGTAAATAAATAAATAAATAAATAAATAAATAAATAAATAAACAAGGCTAAGACAAAATTAAAATGAATTAATGGAAATTAAAATACCAAACGATCAGGCCAAATGCTGTGGTTCATGCCTGTAATCGCAGCACTCGGGAGGGTGAGACAGGATGATTGCTGTGAGTTTGAGGCCAACTTGGGCTACAAAGTGAGTTCAAGGCCAGCCTGAACTGCATAGTGAAACCCTGTCTCAAAAAGACACATATATATATATATATATATATATATATATATATATATATATATATATATAAATCAAGCGGTCTTCCAAGTCCGGCTCCTTCTGAGCAGTTCCGCACCATCCACTTTGACCTTCCCGCAGTCCACCCAAAAGCATCACGATTGTTTCCAAATGCTGAGTGCCTGAGTAACGAAGGTCCTGTGCTCTCAGCTCCACAGTGTTGTGTCTTCTTTTGCTCCCTAGCCTCACCCCACATAGCTCTTTATAATCATGTTTCCTAGGGTATGGGTGTGGGGGGGTGCTCCAAAAATATCTATTAAATAACCAAATCATGTCAGCCCCTGTCTGCTGCCTCCTGGTTCCCACAAAGCATCTGCAGTTACCAGCTCTAGCTCCTCTCTGCCTGGCCTGATCTGTAAGACTTCCCAGGTTCTTAATCACCACTTACCCCAGGCTTAGTTTTCCAATCACAGACTAAAACAAACACTCTATAGTCAGTAGAGGAAAACTTGAGAACTATATCTAGTCCCCAGCCCCTTGGTCTGCCTGTCTGCCTGCCTGCCTGTCAGTCTGTCTGTCTGTCTGTCTGTCTCCATCTGACATCCATAAGACGAGCTTTCCTCCCTCGAGCTCTTCTGCAGTGATGCTCTGCCTTACCTCAAGTCCCCCACAACCAAACAAGTCAACCCCAGACTAAAAATCTCTAAAATTGTGCACCCAAATAAACTTTTCCTCCTTTGAGTTATTATTGTGAGGCTCTTGGTCACAGAGACAATAATCTGGTTAATACAGTGGTAACATCATCCTTATAGTAGGTGACTCTGTCTCTTCTAACCAAGTAAATTCCAGCTAAGAGAGTATAAGGCTGGAGAAAAGGTGGTGATATGAGAACTTTTATCAGCCTTATTTAAATACACTCACTTAGAACAGTGCTATGGAAATATTAAATGTAAATCCCAGTTCGTGGACCATCTCTCAGCCCGTGGAGGGATTCCTCAGCAAAAGTCTGACCATGGCTACATGAGTGCTAAACGTCTTAGTCCAAAATAAACCGATATCTTCAGTAAGATATTTAAAATTTAGAACTAGGCTAGTGAAAACGGATCTTGGTAATCATAGTCACTATTAGTGTGGTGCAGCAAGAAAAATTTTGTTTCTTGCATACTATTATTTTTGCATGGTAATCGCACCCAGCTAGTGTTTTCTTAATGTCCTAGGGAGTCTGATCATTGTAAATTACCTGTGACATCTCATTAATCCTCTTTTTCCTCACAAACGCATAATTAATGGTAACACTGACAATAATACACAAATTAGCTAAGTGACGCTTTATGGTGTTGGTTTTGATTAACGTCAGGAACCCAAAAATGACATTAATGTAATGCAGATCCCATAAGGCAGTCTGCACTTTGACCCCAGACATACATTTTGTTTGCACCATCACCAAGATTAATCCTGCTCTGGATGAAGACGAGACAAAACTCTGACCACTGGCGGTGTGTGCTGGTCTGTTGGAAAACAAATCGTCTCAACTGCATTTGTTTAAGAAGGAAATCTTAGTGCATGGAAAACAACAGCAGAGTGTCATTTCCCATTGTGTAGTTAGGACAAAGATAAATGAGCAACTGTCATGATTTAGATCAACTGCTTCTCTGCTAACTTCCATTATTTGCTTATTTATAGACCAGTGTTTAATTTAATTAAAACTATACTACCTACAAATATGAACCACATGATAAAGTGGCTTAAATTCCTTCTGCTTTCAGTGTCAATGGATTTTTGAAATCAAAGCTGGTTTTTGTAGGCATTTCCACCTGCAGGACCTCTACATGATAAATTCTTAGCAACCACAAGAGGATAAAAAAAAAAAAATCAATGATTGAGAAAGTACTCTTTGATGAGTAACAAAGTGAAAACATAAGGAGGCATTTGAATGAAGTATACTTCTCTGCTTCAGAAGGGAAGCATCTTTGCAGACCCTGTAAAAGCTGACTGAGAAATATTTTCTCTAAATTATAAGAGATACAAACTCTTTAAGTAAGACACAATATCATCTATTGCTGTCACCAACTTCTAAATTCAAGGTTAACCATGTGGCTTTAATTATACTTGTGAACAATTCCTTAATCACAATTTTAACAAATCTAACTTGAGATCTGAATTTTTTCCATACATACATAGGTAGAGTGTGCTACTTTCTTAAGATGCAAGCTAAAACTATTTATTTATAGTAGAAACTCCCCAAGGATATGCATTTTTTAAAATGATTGCAGTTCCACCCTTGATTAATTTCACATCTATTTACTTAGATTATTTTTCATAATGTTGTTACTAAACTATAGTCCTTCCTAATAATCATATTCTATTTCAATAATGGTGCGAGAAGAAAAGCCACATTTTCTTGCTTTGTTCTATTATTCATATAACTAGTCTTTCAAGAATGCTTTATGGACAAAACTATATAATATCTAAAGGTATACTTTAAATTTTGAAATAAGTCCACCAAAACTAGAAAGTAATGATCACCAGTATTATAAAATATTGCTTGTCTTTGATTAAAAAGAAAATATACCTAAAAAGAAAAAAATCTTAAAAGAAGATTTTAGTTGTTGTGAGCGTATGTTTTCAATTACTGTACCCCAAATTTTCTTTTTAACCTCCCCCAAATAAGAAAACAGACTTTACAACTATTTGTCATAGCACTTTGCTTTTGAAAAATACTTCATCTGTCCCTCCTTGTAATATAGTCTGACTAGTTTTCATCTTCCTCTTTTTGATTTATTCAATTACACAGAGCAAAATAATCTATTGAAGAGGGTTTTCCTTTTCTCGCATTTAATTATTATTTTAAAGTCAAAAATTTTAAACCAACATAGTAAGTGTTAGCTGCACCAGCTTTCACCAGCACACAAATTCATTCATTGTAAAGCAAAATGGAATTTAAGGGGCAGTAGGGTTTTCTACAGAGGTCATATTTTTGCCATGCCTAACTAAACCATAAATCCAGATTACAATAGTAAATTATGTTTTATTATTCTGGCAGGGATAAGTACAAATAGAATTTTGAAGATATCTGGGTTTAACTCATATATTAAATAGGCCAAGGTAAAACAATGTCAGGAGAATTTAAAACTGGCCCTATCTTAAACAAAAACCCAAATTAGGCACTCACCACCACACTAATTAGTAATTGATAAGTTCACTATGGAAATACAATTCCTTTACATTGCAAGACTAAAGAAATGGATGACTGAAAGCTTCAGATTAAAAGAACTCTGACTATTTTCTTTTAATCAAAAGTGTTGTTTACAACTTAAGTTTAAGATAGTTGTAACATCTTTAACTAGTTTTAAAAAATTTATCATCAAGCTGTAAAGCTATTTTCTTAGATGATTCAGCTGTAGCAAAATATAATCTCCCAAAATGCCTTAACTTCTAGTTTTCAGCAATTATGGTGAATATTATTACTATTAGCCCCAGTATATCTTTTTTACTTTTCAATTTACTCACACTTTTAAGGAGTAATCTATGAAGTCACCACTTTACAGGAATCTCTTTTCAGATTATGGTACAGTATGCTGGCTTTCAATAAGACCCTCAAGTTGTGCCAAGTTACTTTTCCTGGTGTTCTAAGGAATTATTTCATGCAAAGAAAGAGACGGTTCTGTAGGAAAATGTGTTTTCTTAACTATTAAATCAGACATTTCCACACCAAAACACTTTGTAGACACGCAGTTACTTTGAAAATATAATCTTATCGGGGTGGTTAGTGTAAAATTCTTGTCTGTTTTCTTACCTTTGAATTTGAGCCCTATTTATAAGTCCAAACTAAATGATGTCTGCATTTCAGGCATTTCCTTGCTAGGGGGTTTTCCATGAGTGTGATTCATGTGGAAGCTCCGAGCATGGGAGCCGTGTAGCAATTTAATTCCCGTACAGTGAGTGCAACCTTACCAAAGTGTTTCTCTTCCATAGAAGAAACTGATGTGAGAGGTGGTGAAGTATGAAGCTGTTTTTCTCTTTGTGATATTCTCTCCTTGCTTTTTCTTTTCAGAATAAACAAAAAGTATTGGTCCTTCATTCCATATTTGTCTATGACAGTAAATGGGCTTCCCTCATCCTAGAAGTACTACTTCCTTGCCTCCCATGGAGAAATCTTCTAGAGAAACTTGGTTGAAACAGAATGCAAACATTTAATTCTTATTAAACTTAAACTATATTTTAAATTATACCATGTTTTTCATGAATCTATGTGTGATGACATATTTCATAACAATATACAACATCTTCCATGTAGTTTTTATTCATGGGAAGATAGTTTGCAGAAAATCACAACATTGTAGTAGACTTCTCCAGCAAGTTAATTTTCATTTGAATGTGAATATATAATTTGTGGGGGGAAAATAATAGTTATTTAAGCATAGCAGTATTTACCTGTCGCTGTGTGAAAATTCCTACCGTCAATAATATCCTTCTATTTCAGTATTATTAGTAGACCGCATTCTTGCCAGATGGTTTTTATAAACAAAATCTCTGAGTTTGAATTTGGGTTCAAAGCTTTGCAATTTAGACAAGTAAGAAGGAAGCAACAGAACACAAAGTCCAAAGCACAACTCTTACCCAGGCCCCAACTTGAGTTTTTTGGTAACTGCCCTATGGAGACTGTCCTTCATTAATAATCTTAAAGAGGGCTCCGCCTGTATTTTTCTACCAAGAACGTCAAATAAGGTTTGAAAGCAAATGTAAACTAATGCAAGTGACACACACTAAAAATAACCCTATAAATCTGTTCATTTTGTTTAGATAGTTTCCAGAGTTGTAAAAAGTAGGACTGCTTGGCTTTATTATTTGTTTTGGAAAAACTAATTCTGTAGCGAATGGACCACTGATAGTGCTATATTACTTTAGAGGAGATTTAGTCAGACAGTTTCTAGATTTAATTTTTTAACAAAGAAACTTTTCCTCTCCTTATTTCCTAGTAATCTATGAGATAATGAACTGAATGAGATCTAGAATAGCAAAAAGAAAAGAGAAAGTTTATTTTAATCATTAGAACTAAGGTCTTCAAAGAGCCATATTTATTTAAAATGAAATTAACTGAATCTTCATTCCTATTAACCTGTCATGTACATTGTTTGCACAGTGTCCTGTAACAAAGCAACAATATTTATTGTCTTAAAACCATGAGGTTTCAAAAATAACTGTGGGAGAACATTTTTACAACATCTTCAATCTGAATAGACAACTAAAAAATAGGCATTTCTTTGTAAAGAAAAAAAGAGCTGTTTTAAAGTGCAACATTCGATGAAAATATTTTTAGAAAACCATGTAAGTTGAATTTGAGAAACTGGGCGATGGAAGAAAGCAGAGGTGTGAGCTCTATCACCTGTTAGGGTGGTTTGGAAAAAATAGCGGAACTTTTCTCTTGAGAAAAGCTTTGGGTTTAAGCCCTTCCTTTTCCCTTTCTTCATCAGAGTTTTTTTTTTTAGATTGGCCGAATGACTTTGCATTAAGCCAAGACTGGTTGCAATTTGGGGCTTTGTCTTTTGATATCTTCCCCCAATAGACACATGTGTATGTAGACAACATGATAAAACTGAGCAGTAATCCAACCTTTCAGAAGAATCAGTTCAGAAGCTCCATCAACTTCTTTCTGGAGAAATAGGAATATTGTCATTTAACACAACCCTACAGATTAGCTCTTTTTCTTCCACACTGCCCACTTCAATTACTGAAAAGTAGGAGTTTCCAGAGCTCTTGTAGCCTGCCTTCCCACCCCCAGCTCCTGAAACCTCTTCCCCCTGAGTTCAGAAAGAAAACAGTGTTGCTATTCATGTGATAATTGTCAAAACCATGACAGGTGCCAAATTGGACAGTGCCAAGAAATCATTAGTTCAGTGTACATCTCAGATTTCTGTAATGTTCAATTAATGGGGTAGATTTCATTAGAGCTTTTTTTCTTGTAAATTCTTGTTATGCTTTTAGGCATCTTGTAGAAGAATTTTGTAAGCCAAGTTTGTAATACTTCTTTAGTGGTCACAATTACTTTTTTAAAAAAACTGAAATTTTATCTTTAAACGTTTATATATTATTTTCACTGCAAACAATTTGAAATGATTAATTCAGAAAATTAAGCTGCTATACTGAAAAAAATGTACTAAAGTTGAACTTTCTAGTTCAAATACATGAACATGGAAAAAATAACCAAGCTGCTTTTAAGTTTAAAAATATTCTGATTCATTAAAAAGTTAACGTAAGTTTAGCAACATTTTTACAAAAACAGCTGCATAAATGTTGATGCAAGTCTATATTTAGTAGAAATAAGTGACATCAATGTTTTAGCTACATACAGTGTCACTGTATTTTAAATATTTCCTAGAAATATATCATCATGGAAAGAGCAAATGTACAGTGGTACACATCAACCAGCACTTTCAAGAACAGAGGAAAAGGAATTGCATTTTTGTTGCTTTTAAAGCTATTGACATAGTCTGATGTCATAAATTACCTTTTTACATAAGTTCAGTCAAAATTGCTAACAATTTGCTTTCCTCAATTTTATGTTAGAATTCCAAAAACCTGAGGGTTTCTAGGTTTGTGTGTGTGTGTGTGTGTGTGTGTGTGTGTGTGTGTGTGTGTGTGTATGTGTGTGTATGTGTTGAAATAATAAAATGTGCCTTACATATCAGGCATTCTCTGGACATGTTTCCTTGAGTAAGAATTCATGGCTGGGAAAGTGAGCTAAAGAACAGGGGTATTGCTTCTAAAAGGCAGTTCATGAGTTGTTTAATAGTATTTTAAATGTCTGTTAATGAGAGTCGCAAGAAAGCACACAGGAGTAGAGCGTTGGTTCCAGAGGTAATCACACAGCAGTCAAGAAGATTAACATGCCACTAGGGGACAGCAGAAAGTCACAGAATGAGGTAGCGCTAGAGAGACCAGAACAAAAGACTTTTCTTTGTGGGAAGAGGGAGTGGAAGAGGCAGAGGGAGAAGGACAGGCAAAGAGGGAGGGAGAAAGGGAGGAAGGGAGAGGGAAAGACAGAGGAAGAGAGACGTATAGGGAGAAAGAGAGACTGAAAAAGGGATAGGGATAGGGAGAGGAGAGAGAGAGGGAGAGAGAGAGATTCTCAAACCATAATCATTTCATAAGCAAATTATTTGTAAATATATTTTTAAAGCAGCAAAGCAATATTCTCAAGGATCCATTCTTGGATTGCTAAATTTTGGATACCATACCTTGCAAACTATACATAATATAGGCTTGAAAAATAAATTAAAATATAGACTGTTTTCTGCTCTTTTTTTTTTTTTTTTTTACTGTTTTCTGCTTTTTAGAGTGAGAAGTTTTAAGAATCAGAAAAACTAGTACATTGCCAAACACATTAAGCTGAACCCTTCAGTGAAAAAATACAGCTGTGAAATATTGAAAGTATTATTCAATGAATTTAAACATAAACAAGATGCATTTTATTTTTAAAGAAATATAAAGTAACAAAGAAAATAGAAGTCACTAACAAATTGATAAAACTGGCCAAGTAATCTAGGGACAAGTAGCTGACACAGACCTACAATGTATTTCTAATCTTTATACACAGTTCTGATTAGTGACAGGAGTTGCAATTGTAATTTAAAAGAACTGGAAATTATAACCTCTCTAATTATTTTATGTCCTTTAACTATTAGCCTTGCTAAAATGGTCATCTTTTTCCTTCTATATCTGCACAAATGAGCATTGTTTACAGTGTAATCAACTTTGTTATTCTGAGTGAATTCTCCATAATGCAACACTCTTATCAAATGACAACAGCCTTAGATCCTATGTTTCTTAGATTCAATGATCCTATCCCTTTGTTCAATGTTCCTAAACCTAGATTACTGACTGCTCAGATAATCTCTCCCCTGATAAGGACATTGGTGTCTTTTGCCATCACTTTTCATAGCAATTTTTATCAATATAATATTTCTCCTTGAATTCTGTACATTCTAAGGTCTTGCTTTGTATGTTAGATATGTCATAAAATCAGAAATTATAAAATAGTTATTTATTGCATTTATTTTTTGTATTTTTACAAAACTAGTTATAAAATATGACAAGTCTGTTTGTTGCCTTCTTTTTAATATTAAACACATGAATGCCTCCAAAGTTTTTTTTTTTAATTAATAGTGGATGCTTTATATATTCCACAGATGAACAACTAGTATTCCTTTTTTACTACCAAAATTCTGGTTAAAGTTTACATATTCTAAACATATGCTGTACCTTTAATTTTGGTTTTTCTTGTTTAGCCTTTTTCTTTTTCAGTAATTTTTTTCTGATTAAGTATTCTGACTTCTAAAATTTATTGTTTCACTCATGCGAACAACCTTTATTCCAAAATCAGTGACTTATTCTTGTCTTCCATGTGTTCCTGTTGCATGAGTTGCAGTCTTTCTTTTTATTCTTCAAATTTGACCTAGTGGACTTCAACAATAATAGCAATTCTATACAGTCTAAATTGTGAAGATTCTTTCGCAGTTCTTCCCAGCATCAGAACTTCCTAATATCTCTCTTGAATCCTCATCAACTACCCAGAAGATGCTGCTGTCTTGAACTGTCCTTAGAGGAAACAGACCAGCTGTTCACCTCTACCTGCAAAAGACTGTGTTATTTCATGAACTTGAAGGCTGCTATTAATTCCCTCCAACTCTTCTCTTTTCCAGACTAAACAAGACCATTCCTTTCTCCTTGTTTCTTTGGGATAATTTCCTAACCCTTTACATTTCTTGTTGGTAGTGGTGCCTCTGGGCCTACTCTAAATTCTACACTTTTGACATATGTGTTAGGCTTCTAGAGGACACAATAAGATAATGAAGAACTGATTAATATTGCATATAATATGGATGATGACTTATATATCTAAATTCTTCAGTGACTATCAGTGTTTCGTCTTTGAACAACAAAGCTATTTTTTCAATGTGCAATGAGCTTGCAATCCACTCTGACCATCTATATCACTTTTCTTATTTGGAGTTGAGCAAATGCTTCTTTATTTATAGTTAAAATCTACTTTGTTTCCTCAACAGTTAATTATTTTGCATTTGTCTAACAACCTTCACTCTAATTTTACCTACTTGTTTATCCCTTGTTAGTTATGCTACTCTCAGTTGCATAAGTTGAAATCATAATATCATAAGCTGTATTCAAAACTTGATAATTTTTAGAATGCATAAGAAATTAAAATAAATGTATGTCTATTTAATTTTCTTAAGTATATCGTTAGTAAAAAAAAATAGTTGGGGAGTTTTGAAAAATAAAATGTAATTTTAAAATATTAATGCTACATTAAAAGCTAGCTAATTTCTCCTTCAAACAATAAACTTAGATTTCCCACTTAGATTAAGTGAGAAAAAGAGAGGAAAGGGTGTAAGTAAGTATGCGGAAGCGTAGGTTAACTTCCAGAGACCTGAAGTACTTGGCCTTCACCCTTCTCTTACCTCAGGAAAAACCCCAATCAAGATTTATGATTTTCCTCCCAACTGCATCCTCTGTCGTGTTTTATACTTCATCTGTCTATGCAGCGAGATAGAGTAAACAGATCTGAATAAAATTATATCTAATCTCTGTTATCCCTAACACCTTCAGCATGCTCACCTTGAAGGGCAGGTTATTCTCCTTAGATATGTTTTTTTTGTCTGCAAAGAAAAAGGTGTGAAAGAATCCTGTAAATTCTCAGCAGTTCCCATCATGGGCCACTGGTGCTTAAAACGACTGGAAATATCAATGAACCCAGCAGAGACAAAAGCCAAAAAAAAAAGTTAAATTAAATCACTATGTAATTCTGTTGCTACGTAAATGCAACAGAATTATCTATATTGTAAAAAAAAAAAAAAGAATCACAAAATTAAATTACATAGATTTAATAGAAAGCTATGAATTAATCCACTAATTTTCTATGCTAATCATTTAATATAAAAGAACATTACAATATCTACAATAATCACTATTTGCCATTTGTTACTGTGTCACAAATTTTAAAAAAGGGTCACAAGAAATGTTATGAAACTGCTTGCACTGTTTACTACCATTCATCTTCAAACTATTTTTAACTCCCCCCAAAAAGGAAAAAGAATGAAGTTTTTTTTTAAAAAAAATCAATCTTCAAAAATATATTCTCATCCAGATATTATCCTACTAAAAAGAGAATACCCATGCATGGTGGGCCAGGAAACAGCTATTTTCAGAACCTGCATTCAAGCAGCTGAAATTGGTAAGAAAAGATGCCTGTGCCTAGACGTGCCTGGTGCCTGAGAGACCTTGTAGTGCCTCTGTGGCCCTTTAATTAGCTTCAGGGAAAAAACTTCACCTCCCAGAAAGAAGTCCAGAGAAAAGTAAAGATTCTTTTTCGTTTATGTAACTTCAATTTGCAAAAAGTAAAAAGTAAAAGAGATGAAACCTTGGGCAAGCACCCTAGCTGTTCCTTGGCACTTGGAGACTGCAGCTAGACTGCTCACTCATGCGGGGTCTTATCTGAGGGTCAGAGATGTAATCAAAGGCTAACGAAATGCAGAGAGTAGTGCAAAATGAAATAGCCCGGACCCAAAACGTAGTGCTAATTTCATTTAAGGTTTTTGTTCCAGGACATTTACTTTTTTATTTTTTCTTTCTCTGAATATAATATAAGCTTTAGAAAAACCTAAAAGCAAAAACCTCCGTAGCGAAATCTGCTCAGTGCTTGCAGTGAAGAGCATTTAAGAAGCAGGAGCTGGCCTCGCCGCACTGACAGCGCCTCTGCACCTGGACAAGGCCAGCGGCACGGGCCAAGTGTGCGAACCAAGCCTCTGTCGACCACTGTCTGGACAGATACCTTGGATGGGACTCATCAGGGAGCCCTGCTGTCCCTGTTTCTTCTTCTTAGACTTTTTCTTCTGATCAACTTGTATTATCCTCTCACTCAATCTCTACTCTCTCTGTCTCTGCCTATCTGCATCTCTGTCTTTGTCTCTGTTTCTCTGTGTGTCTCTGTCTCCTCTCTCTGTGTCTCTCTCTGTCTCTCTCTGCCTCTCTCTCTGTCTCTCTGTCTCTGTCTCTGTCTCTCTCTCTCTCTCTCTCTCTCTCTCTCTCTCTCTCTCTCTCTCCTTCCCCCCCTCCCCTCCTCAGGAAATCTCTTTTCCTAAATAACAAATACATTTATTTCATTAAGTTATATTTTGCCCTCATGTTATCCTTTATTTCCTCCTTCCTAAGTCAGTTCTGGCATTCTTTCCCTCCTTTGTCCTCTCTGTCCCCTTCTGTCTCCTCAGGGGACTGCTGAGTGTGCTGCTCTTTTCTATCACTGAACAGTCTTCAGTAGCAAATCTCTCACCTCTCTTACTATATGGTCTGTGTTTATATAGGGAGACGATAAAATGACTTGCACCTTGGGCCAGTGTTAGCAAAAAAGGTCGCAATACTCAAGAAAATGCAGAGTGTCTCAGGAAGATATTTTTCAAAGTATCTTATTTTTTTTAACTTTATTTATTTATGTTATGGCCTGCTCATCCTGCCCTGGGGGTGGGGCTGGCACAGCACGTGGTACCGGAGATCGAACCAAGGTTCCTGAGGTAGCCTAAGTTTGTGTAAGCAGTCACTTTAGGCCACTGAGCCATCTCACTGGCCCCAAAGTATCTTATTTTAATGTCAGGGAACAACACATGCAAAACTTAAGCACTGGTATCCATAAACTATGTTCCCTTGTATTTCAGACCACTACTTTCATATTCTGCAGATATTCTTCAAGACATATATTAAAATAAAGCACATTCATTTGAAAACTCTTTTATGATTTTTTTTATTTTTCCTTTCCTAAAAGATTTTAAGTAATCTTTCTAGTACAGTTTACTAAAAGGAAGAGATAGCTTTCTTTTTCTATTAAATTCAAATACTTTCATTCAACTCTAAGAAAATACATTTTAACAAGTCTTCTGAGTGGAGACACTGTTTAAATAACCTATTGTGCATTTCATTTGTAAATAATTTATTACTGAATGCAAATGGTCATGCTTTCCCACATGTCAAAATCAACAGGAGGCAGGGCTTGGTATAAGGTTCACCATGAAACCAACAAAATTTTCTTCAAAATTGTATGAAAGGCATGGTAAATATTTAATTTAGATTATAACACCAAAAGGCTCTGGAATGTACTTCATCATAATGATATACAAAGCTGAATTGTGTCTTCATCTTTTGGTTAAATAAAAATGTTTAAAATTCCCACCAGTGAAACAATGTGAGAAACTGAATAACTTTTATTATTTTTAACACTATCTTTAAGAGAAATAATGAACATGTATGTATGTGCATTGAGGAAGGACTATGTATCACTCTCCCCTTCTTCCAAAAGTCTCTCTGTGAGGTTAAACCTTTGGGTCTTCCCATTGCATTCTAGGAACCTGGAGAACAATGGATGGGTTTTATATAGCACCTGATTGATATTTCCAGGGTGTGAAAGTCTCTACTGGCAGATTAGGCTGATATTGCATATTCAAACACATACAATGATATATTTGTCATTGCTACTGACCTTTATCTCTCTGGCTTCCTGACAACCTTCTACAGTTATTGACATTACAAATACCAGCAACAACGTGCAGGGCAAAGTATAACCTTTCATTTACCTTCATGTCCCTCAAATGACTTGTGTAGGTAGTTTCAACAAAAGTGGCAAACAATGATACTGTTGATTTTTTTTCTCCTTAACTTGCTAAAATGTTTTCCATTTTCCTCTTGTTCTCAGAAAATCATGCCAATAATTCTCTACAAAGGAAACGATTTCAAATGAATACAGGTAATTAGAAGTGTCAAGAAATCAGCAAAGTAGGGTGTCTGCCATCATTTCTGTGGAAAGAGTGCCAGATTCTCTTTCAAAAAGGTCTTTGTCATTTTTTAATAGAAGGTAATTAATGTAGACTGCAGTAAAATTCACAGGATCCCAGTTGCTTGTCTTTCTTGCCATAGAAATGGGACCATAAAGATGTTTTGATATGTAGAAACAATCTTCCAGGTTATTTAAAAATGACTTTTAATTACAAAAGTAGTCCTTTTAGTCTTTTCACTTCAAAGAGAAAGGATTTAGAAAGGGCATATTTATTAGAAGACAAAGGAAAGAAACTTTTAAAGGAAAAATTATCTGAAAAGTGAAACAACAAGAATTTATAAAATTGACAAGAGATGCTATAAATTAGCTTCTAATCTCAAATGCTCTAACAGTAAAAGAAATGTGAATAATGTCCTACAGAACACAGCTACTCATTTTTGACACTATGATGCCAAGGGCAAAAAAAAAAAGTGGGTTCGCTTTGGGGGGAATTTTTGTTTTGTTTTGTTTTCCTAAGATCAAACTAATGGGCTATTTGGTTTTATTAAATAACATTCTGGCTGGAGATGTAGCTCAAAAGCAGTACAAGTACTTAACATGTATTAGGCCCTAGGCTCAATCTTCACACTAAAAGCAAAGAAAAATCAACAAAGACAAGTAAAGAAGGCAGTCTCTATGACATCAGTGACAACAAATAACCCACAAATCTCTTATCAAATGACAGAAATTTAAGATCCATCTCATTCTTTTGGGGGTAAGTCTGCTTAAGGTCTGTTTAACAGTGTTTCTCAACCTTTCTAATGCCGTGACCCCACAATACAGTTTCTCGGGTTGCGGTGACCCCAAAGCAAAAAATAATTTTGGTGGCTACTTCAGAATTGTAATTTTGCTACAGTTATGATTCGGAATGTAAAGACCTGATATGCACTATGTATTTTCCAATGACTTTAGGCAACCCCTGTGTTTTGGTCATTCGGCCCCGCTGGGGTCATGATCCACAGGTTGAAAGCCACTGGAAGAGTATCTAAAGTCATAGTATCACAGTGTGTGCTAAAGATATGGAATAAATCTTCCATTTATTTATATATGCAATTATTTTCATTTTATAAAAATGCTTGGTTATCAAGAAAAGTTATATTTTCTCATTCGAAGTTTTTATTTTGAGAAGCCTAAAAATGTCTTGATCACAGAAAATGTACCCTCAAAGCATAAAGTTTGAAATTTAAATTATGAAGTCATTTTCGTATTGGTGAATCTGGGACCATGACAAAGTAGCTAACATTACACTACAAGAGACCAAACTATACTTTACTACCACCAAGCAATATCTCAAGACATGCTACTGTTTCTAAATATAAGAAGGCAAATAATCATTCAGTACGAATGATCACTGTCATCTGTTCTTTGAACTAAAACGGGATACGAAGAAGAGTCAGTCTAATTCCTTCAGTGAGCATTTTTCTCCACGAAACGTAGAATAAGATCCTGTTTTACCCATAATCTTCTATCCTGAAATTGGCTTTTATATAGAATCCTCACCAGGAGCAAACAAACAAAAAATATTGAGTCACAATTATTATGATAATCACATGTTATGCCACATATCAGCATGTCTTTCTGGGAATCAGGGCTTACTATGTTTTTGTTTATGAAGCAGTCAAAGTTTTCAGAATCCTTGAATGTGACTATTTTTAAAAAGAACAGGCTATACTTCTTTTAGGAATTTTAAAGACGTGCTAATGTTTAAAAGATAAACATTGACATCATGCTTTACCTTTTACCTATCATTACAAAATGTCAAAGATTCCTTTACAATATCTATCTTCTCAAATGTGAGAAACTAAAATAGTAATTAAGGAATAATTTAAAAGTGGCTTGGTTGTTGGATCAAGGTACAGAGGAGATGCAAAGTAATGGACCGAGGTTTCAACCATCACATGGACCTCATTTCATCTTGAAAAATAAATACATTTGAGGTTAAAATGTAGAATAAATTCATAATATTGAACAGACAGAAGGATCAGGAAGGGGCCAGGGTACGGCTAAGCAGCACAAGCACCTGTCTGGAAAGTGAACAATCCTGAATTCAGTTACTAGTACAAAAAAAAAAAAAAAAAAAAAAAAAAAAAAAAAAAAAAGGATGGGAAAGGTACAAAAAGTTACGGTGGACAAGAAGAGAAAGCCACATGTCATTTCCTTAACCATCTGAATCCAGCTGATGACTGCTGTCTTTGCTACATGATGTGCGTGAATGCGTGCGTGCATGCGTGTGTGTGTGTGTGTGTGTGTGTGTGTGTGTGTGTTTTCCTGACTTGAACATGGAACCTTTGCATTAAATTACATCCCACAACTTTTATTCATATTTTGTTGTGAGACAGGGTCTCACTAAGTCACTACATTGCTCAATCTGGGCTCACACTTTTGATCTTTCCACTTCAACTGTCTGCTCCTTCAGCCCTAAAACAGTAAGTGCTCAAGAACATAAGCAGTCTGTGCACAGATGATTTCAAGTTGTTCTCCCCTGTCCTTTAAGTCACATGATCTTAGCTGAGACCCCATTTAGTATTTTCACAGAGCCTATATATTAAAACCCTAGCCAGAATCAAAGAAAGGTAAATGGCCATTTGGAAGGCCATACTCCCATGATAATGGCATCTGGATGGTCTTTATTTTACCTCTTCCCTCCATTCTTATATGAAAAAGAATAATCCCATTTGGGTGCATGGTAAAACTGTCCTGCCAAAGACAATAAAGATGAACCGTCTCTTAGATGATTGATTACACAGTTTCATTATATACTGTCTCAAAAAGCAGATGTACCTATTGATCAATCACTGTCAAAAATAATAGCACAAGGGCTAACTGTGTTCAGAGAGAATTCATCATTCTTCATTCTTCAAATGTATGATTCTAACCATAATTTGTATTCAGCTAATGGGTAGAGGATGCTCATATTGATTATGAAAATAACAACATACTATTATTTATTGTGATTAACCAGTAGCTATTAACCAACGTTCTTATCTTGCAAGGACTGCATATGCATCTACTATCCTGGTTCCTTATCTCCAAATACCTCTGTCCAAACTAATTCAAGTAATAGTTTTTACAGCAACATGTTCCCTGGGGCACACCTTTAGCAATATGACTTCTTTCCTCTCTCATTTGTCTGTGTCCACACCAGGCCAATCTTTTACTATTTTTATAATCACCACTGATTTCAGCTCCATCTACTGGGTCACAGTACATTTTATGCGGCCACCAACCCCATTTATACTTCCATTGGTAGCAAAATTGTTAGATAAATTTATATTTAAATATTCTAATCAAGTTATATCTTCTACATTAGAGATGTGCAAGTATGTTTGCTCATTTTATTGGACAAAACCAAAGATAGTCTTCAGACTGGCTTTAGCACGACTTTCATGCACCTATGCAGCCCTTCTCTGCATTGAAGGTTGACACCAATTTTGAGATTTGTGAGGCACGTAAATTTTCATAATAAAGTATTATATTTCCACTTAAAAATCTATTATCTATCATATGCAACACTTATTTAATAAATAATAATTTGAGCATTATTTGGAGCTAAGCAATTAATTAGTGGCATAAAAATCCATTCTTAAGGCACATGTAATTCAATTATTATGAGTTCCATCCAACTACTATCACAGTTAAGAAAATCAATATCCGAGAACAATCTGCAAGAACATGTTGATATTATCTTATTTCTTCACTTTTGTTCCACTGTCTACTTTAAGCAATAAAAAAATGGATTCAAACTATTAATTTGGTACTTCTAAAAATGCTTTAATTGAGTTAGCAATTGTTATTGAAGTTCAACAATAGAGATGGGATTATAAAAATTATCTTTATATGTCCCTTAAATAATTGTCCAACATGCTACTCTGTCTCAATGCCAAATTTCTAATCTAGTGGCCTGGGAGATAGCTCTGTGACACAAGTTCCTGCCTGGCAAGTGCAAGGTTGTGAGTTCAAACCCCAGTTCCACAAAAAAAAAAAAAAAAAAAAAAAAAAAAAAAAAAAAAAAAAAAAAAAAAAAAAAAAAAAAAAAAAAAAAAAAAAAAATCTAATCTAATCCCATCTGCACCCACTGTTTTAAATCTTATATCATCACTGCCTCAGAGACCTGAAATTCAACATCTGAGGTTGAGACGATTATCTCAGCTCTACATCTTATTGCCAGGAATTCATTATCTTGGCAATTTTATGCACTCAGATGGGGTAAGTTTGGAACTGAGGGATAATCTTTGGTCTATCGCTCTTCTCCCTGCATATTAAGTCCATTATCAAGCCAATAAATGTATAATTCCCTAGTCATCTCTCAAACATTTTTACTTGTTACTGTCTCTACACTATCATCATTCATCTAGACCCCATAAGAGCCACCTACTGGCCCACTGCCTCTATTCTCAAAGTGTTCCATTTGATTTTCATATTGCAAAAATATTTCCCAAGTACAAATATTATACTTTTCCCCTGCTCAGAAATTGTCGAAGATTTGCTGTCAGTCTCACAACCCTGATTCAGTGGTCCAAAGTGTATAGACAGCCACTACATTTCATATCATTTATGTCTTTCTTTTACTAAACTCCAGTCACATCGCTATACTGCTCCATCCCTATAACTTTTGAACACATTATTCTCTTTGTCCGGTCCCAGTCTGTTCCTTAGAATAGTGCTCTCAAATTTAATGTTCCAAGGAATCCCCCAGAGATCTTGTTAAAATGCAGATTCTGATTTAGTTCATCCAGGAGAGAGCCAGAGGTTGTGTCTCTACAAAAGTATAGACTTCCATAGTGGACAGCACTATGGGAAAAAAGACCCAGACAATTTCCATTTACCCTTAAGACTTCACCTCTAATATCACTTCCTTAGGGGAGCTTCTCCTAAATTCCAAGTATAGGCCACGTTCTTTTGTTATGTCCTCTCATAGAAGTGTGCCCTTTTCATGTAATAATAATTCT
The DNA here is from genome assembly GCA_004027025.1 of Myocastor coypus. Classification (NCBI taxonomy): domain Eukaryota; kingdom Metazoa; phylum Chordata; class Mammalia; order Rodentia; family Myocastoridae; genus Myocastor; species Myocastor coypus. The sequence goes on from PVJA010001155.1 coordinate 95,037, forward strand.
AATTTGTAATTCTATATTAATAAGAATATAAATAGCTATTTCTATTTCCTTCACTACTCTACTCCCCACGTGGGCTCAGAATGGGTTTTCTCATCGTTGAGTGTTGAGCCAGTTACTAAGGCTATAAAGGCACTTAAAAAATAGTTATGGAAGGAAAGAAGTAAGGAAGGAAAGAAAGATAGTCCCATTATAAATTACTGGTATTTAGTATCATAAAAAATTAGGTCATCCTGACTAAAGAATGAATATTATCTATATAATATTATATAATCCTAAGGAAAGACTTGAGGTCTCTGTAAAAGTGGAATAACATTACCTAATAGTCAAATAATATTAAGCATGGTGTGATTAATTGATCTTAGCAAAGTCATAAAACTAGTCAGTGGTAAAAGTATACATCTCCCAAGATAAAGCAATAGATAGATGATAGATAGACAGATGATAGATAGATAGATAGATAGACAGACAGATAGATTAGATAGATAGATAGATAGATAGATAGATAGATAGATAGATAGATAGATAGAGAAATAGAAACATAAAGGCATAGAGACATGGTGATAGACATAGAGATATAAATTTATTTTAAACAGTTCACTGTAAATTTAAGGAAAGTTTAAAGGGATGAAAGAGCCAGTGAAAAACTATTTTTTCCTATTAACAAATGTTCATTTAACATCAGCACAGTCAGGATTTATATACATTTTCACCTCAGTAAGATCAGACAAAAAAATATCGAATTCCTTTATAGTAAAATTTCAAGGTAATCAAAAAATCTCCTTGCATTATTAAGGAAATTGTCACATCTGTCAATTTTCAATTTTGTATCTGTAGCTCATGAGGCTCCAAATACTACACAAAAGAAGCATTTTAGGGAAAAGAAAATATTGGTGCTACTCTGAGAAAGTATTTAACCTCAAACAATAAAATTTAGAATTCAGGGTCATAATGAGATAATAAAAGCCTCTATTAGGATGAAGTCAACTGAATTTCACTTACCTTCAGTGAATGTAAGAGACCTCAGTAAATATCTAGTTGAGTCCACATGTTCTTTGTAGTAATCTTTCATTCCCCAGTTGAGCATCTTCAGAAAAGTTTTGGTAGAATAAGTAGGACTTTGGTTTCATTCAGTATTTTGAGATTTCCAGGTGGTGCATGGACCTGTCTTTTCAAAGATCAATTCCATCCAAGTCAGCAAAATGGATAAATCCTCTCTTGTGTGATGGGTCCTTGAAAACATGCACACTACTTTTACAAACGTGTAAAGTCAGAAGAATTCTCTATAGAGGCAAACTTTCCCATGAAAAGCAAAGAAGATTGGTTAATTTCTAGTTTAAAGAAAATAACATTCTGCCTCCAAAAAAACGTGCATAGCTGTGGAAAAATAAAATGCAACATTTTAAGGGCTGAAATGTAAGAAAATCCTCTGTCGTGAAGACATCCAAATATCTTTTGAACTATTTACACCATATGCGTCCCAATAAGTCTCCTTTCTGATTAAATAATGACAAGTAAGTGGAACCAAAGATGGCTTCAAAGACCCTTGAGTCTTTACACAGCTTTTTGTAATTTTGCATGTGTGAAATTTAGCTATCATTATACAAATGTTCTCCAAAGCATAATTTTCTTGGTCTGTAAAATATGTCGGGGAGCAGGATGCTTTGCCCATAGTAGGCATTCAGAAGTAGGGCTGAATATATTAATAACAAGTGAATGCCCGACAAAACAATTCTAATGAAATATGAATATCTTTTTAAATTTCTAAGCCCAAGTTTAATTACTTTAAAAGAGTAATTACGAACGTATGGCTGACAACTACCTCTTAAATGAAGTTGAAAATTATGTTTGTGGGGTGGTATGCAACAATAATGGCCAGACATATGTGGGACACACAAAGAGGGGGAAATTATGCAGTCATTAGAATTCTGAATTGCTTGTAATGATGTGGGAAAATATTTCTAATAAAACGTTACATATGAAAAGCAGGAAAAACCATATGCACAATAAAATATGAATGCCTTCATTCTAATAGTAAACAAGAGAAAAAAGACCAGGTTAAAATGAGTAAAAAGATTTCAAGAGTTGTTATCTTTAGGTAATGAGATTACAAAAGTTTAGTTTTACTAAGCATGTATGAATTTTAAATGCAAAATAAAAATATGCCCTTTCAATAATAAATAAGGATGCTATACCATGATGGCACTATTTATGGTTTAAAGTTTCTTATATGAAAACACAACTATTTAAGCAATGTTCTCTAGAACCCATGGGCTGTCTGTGGATTCAACTACACCCATAGGTTCCCCTGACATTCCCAGGAATGTTACTCGCACACATCTGGATGAAATCTTGGTCATTTGAATTGCCCAAGCAAAGAGAAGGGCACTCTGAGGAAAATTTCATTGCTACTGCAATAAAATTAAGGTAAAACGAAACAAAACACCAGGAATTTTTAAATATGATGCACTTACTTTTCTGTTCCTAAGTGATACTCTAAAACCATGCATCTTAATGCTTTATATAAGAATGCTGTAGTTCATTCAACTCTTGAGTCATAGTTTCTCCAGAATCAGTAAGGGCTTAAAGGGCCCTTTGGCATGGCACTTGATCTGATGCTTGCATCTCAAGGGTCAACACTACTGTCAATAAATTCCTGGGTCTAGATAATCCTCTAGGTAACTCACTGTCTCCTATGGCTGGCTCGACAGCCAATACATACTTTCTCCCAACCATATCAACTTGATGAAAGAAAGAAAGAAAGGAAGAAAGAAAGAAAGAAAGAAAGAAAGAAAGAAAGAAAGAAAGAAAGAGAAAGGTAGGAAGGAAGGAAGGAAGGAAGGAAGGAAGGAAGGAAGGAAGGAAAGAAGGAAGGAAGGAAGGAAGGAACCTATTTGCCAATTTTGTTTACAATGGGAGAAATTCAAGCTTGCTAAACCACAAACACACAAATTGCAGAGGTAAGGCTAGCTCAGGTGCAAACAGATTCCCAAACTCAGGACTTGAGCTCACACCCTCTCTTGGCACTGCCTTTTTTTGTTTTGGCACCAGCCTCAGGCACATTGTGCTATTGAGGTGACAAATTGCTTTAACACCTTCCAAACGCAAATTCTCTCTTCTGAACAATCTTCTTAAAACACACACAGAGACATATACAGAGACACACACAAGCACACACATGCAGTCTATTTCCCCAAAAGTTTTAAAAAGAAAAATTCTAGGCTTGATAATTACTGTTTGGAATTGAGTTTTGTAACCATCTTGGCCTAATCACTGAATTCAGAAACACAAAGCCCACCTATGGATTCCTTTACACTACACTCACCCTTCGGATGTAGAACAGTATAAGTTCCAGAGAAAAGAAATGTGAGAAGCAAAGATGGAAGTTCCCTAAATGAATGGCAGTGAAGATAGCAAAAGATAAACAAATAAGTGGGTGGATGGATAAGTGGATGGATGGCTGGATGGATACGTGAGTGGATAGGTGGATGGGCGGATGGATGAGTGTGTATATATATATATATATATATATATGCTGCCTTTCTTCTTTTTTAGTAGCTACATTATCAAACTTTTTACCAGGAAAAGAAAAGAAAAAATGGAGTAGGAATTATTTCCATAAAAAAAAAAAAACCTTTTACTATGTGTGAACAACATAGAGCTTTACAGGTTTTATAATAAAGAAACAAAAAAATGAGCATAACAGTAAACCTTTTCACAAATATTATGGTGATATTAGCAAACAATGGAACAGAATCAGAGATAAATTCTGTGATGACCCATGCCATCTGCTGTCTGGCATGGTCTAGCACAAAGCTGAAAATTCTTTCACCAAATACTACAATTTTCAACAAAAGCAGCATCGATTTATTCAAGGTGTTGAGCCCAAAATGACTACTCAGAAATATGCTCGTTTGGGTAACTAGCTCTGATAATTCCACACAGCTTGCAGTAGGAATAAATGTGTTAGGGGTAGTTAAATGAATTTAAGAAATGTACTATGGGGTGAAAGATGAGTGTGACTGTTTTGTAATGACTTCGACAGAACTTGTGTTGGAAAACACTCCAGAAACGTATAAAATAATGACTGAGATGAAATCCTTGATGAAATGTCTAAAATTTAATGAATATTGCTAGATTAAGACATAAAGCACATGCATATCCTCATGCTAATGGAAAGAAAAAATATCTTTAAGGTACAGAGACAAAGGAAATGAAAGAGAGGGAAATGAAAAAAGATAAATCTTGTGGGGAGAAAATTCACATTTTTTTCTTTTAAAATCTTTGTTGGCATATTCTTTGCAGAATGTTGGAAAACATGATGAAGGTAAAAGTTATTTAGGACAAATGTTGCTACAGATGCTAATATATGCATTGACATTGTTTTATTACTTCTAGTCCAACTCTAGGATTTTTGGTTTTCAAAGATGTTTCATTCTACCCAACCTCTCATTCTTGTCCCTTTTCAGCTTGCTCATCCTTTCAAACGCTAAAGGTGATAAGAGTTTCCCAGCTTTTATTCATTTATTTTTAATTAATTTTGTTAGTATACTTTTGATATACATAATGATCATATTTATCAAAGGGAATTTGTACCTATACATAATATATCTTGATTTTTTTCCCTAATCCTGTCTTCTCCTATCAATTCTTCTCCCCTCTATTTACAAAAGCTTTGTTTCCACTCTCTCTATTCTGTTTGGTTTCTTTTTTCTTTTCCTTTCTTCCTTTTTCCCCTTACCCTTTCCATGTCTTCCTTTGCATTTCGCATTTTCTTCCTATTTCTCAATATTATTATAATACATTTTGGCCCATATTTATCATTTTGGTTTCTCACACTTTACTCCGGAAAGAATGGCTATCATCAGGAAATCGACCAATAACACATGCTGGGTGGGGGCTGTGGAGAAATAAGGAACCCTTCTCTGCTGATGGTGGGAATGCAGACAGGTGCAACCACTGTGGAAATCAGAGTGGAAATTCCTTAGAAAGTATAACTATTGGTTCCATTTGACCCAGATCTTCCCTTCTAGGTCTCTTCCCAAAAGAATTAAAAGCAGCAACCACTGTGATATATGTACATGTTTACGGTGGTGCAGTGTGTAATAGTCAGATCTTAGAAACAACCCAAACACTCATCAACTGGTGAATGGGTAGAGAAGATAGGTTTTGTTCACATCCTAAAGTACTACTCTGCCATAAAGAAGCATAAATGAGACATTACTGGTAAATGGATACACCTTGCAATTATACACTTAAGTAAAATAAATTGGACACATGTTTAAATATTACATTGTTTCTTTTGTTTGAAAAAAATTCTTTTGGTTTACAGGATTAAAGCAATTGTCAAAAAGATAATCTGAACAAAACTTTCATCTTCTCTCTGAGTATTTAAGTAATTGCTTTGTGACAGTCACTCTTTATTCTTTCTAGAAACACCACATTTAAGTCAAACAGACATGGTATCCAACATCTAAGAATTTACAATCTGGAAAGATTGGTCCTGGTCCAAATATCAAAAAAGACTTCCACAAGAAAAGGAACTCTTTTTCTGAGACACTAAGAATGAGTGGGAAACAATTAGGCAGAGCATAGTGGATGCATATGAAAAAAAAACCCACAATTTTTAAGTATAAAAACTACACACCCAGAAAAAAAAAAAAAAAAAAAAAAAGCTTAATTACAATGCATGAAACACAGAGCTAGATTGGTGAGATGAGCTTTAGGAGGCTTAGATTCAATAGCCTCCAGTATTACAAGCTTCACTGGTGGCCCACTGCAATTGCAGAACATTTGACTGTGTATGCATCTGCTTCCTCTTAGTCCAAAGAGAAGAATATTCTTTTCCTTTCTTCTTCTTCTTCTTTTTTTTTTCTTTCCTTTCCTTTTCTTTTTTTCCTTCTTAGCAACATCAATAGGGTGGTGGGTCATGCCCACACACTGTGCTCTGTAGAACTATTGTGAGGACAATATGCAATGTGTCAACTTTTAAAACAAGAAAGGGGAAAAGAAAAAAAATAATGTTGATTGAATGTGTGAATGTTTAATTGTTTGATCAATCTTATATACCTAAATGTATTAATCTAAACTGATCTGATGATGAAAATATGTCATATAACCATTGTTAAATTTATACGATAAAAATATTAAATTAAAAAAAAAAAAAAAACTACAGTCTGGGGGCCCAGGAGGATGGCTCAGTGGTTTAAAGCGCCTGCTTAGGAAAGCTTAGGCGGCTGCAGGGACCACAGTTTGATCCCTCTGGCCCTGCACCACATGCTTCGACAGCTCTGCCCTCAGGGCAGGCTGAGCCGGCCATACAAATAAACAAACAAAAGTTCTGAAACAAGAAAAAGTAAATAAATAATTTTTTTAAAAAATTCTTAAAAAAAAAGAAACCAAAACACTACAGTCTGGGCTACATGCACGGAAACTGGCGGCAGATGCTGCCAGGTGAGGGTGGCAGCACAGCTCAGTAACAGCTCACATAGCATCTTGGGTACCCCACTCAGGATACTGGTCAGCACAAAAGCAGTGGCAAACCACTAATACACATCAGCAGAGTGAAACCCTGAGAAGTTGTGTGCTTTAAAAGTGTCGTTCTGACTGTGCTGTGGAAGATTCACTATTATTTGGCAAGATGTGAAGGTAGGAGCAGAAGCAGGCAGGCTGTGTACTGGAACTGTCTGGAGGCGGACAAAAGGAAAAGTGCCAGGAGGCCTGGAAGTAGGAAATCCTGCTTCACACCGTCCCCTTACCAAGCAATGGCTGCCGCGGAACTGGCAGCTGCAAAGTTGTAGTCTTGCTTTCATGCAGGACTTACATACTCTTAAGTTAATGCAGTCTTCTTCTTCAGTCAGGATTTTGTTTAACATACCTGGGTATTTATGTAAGTGAAAGGTCTATGAGTCCATGGTGGGACTAACTGGAGAGGCCAGAGTAACCAGAGAGCACAGAAGAGATGCTTTTATCTTGCTGTCCAAGTATTGCAGAACCCTGGGAGCTCTCCCTGGTGCTATTGATGCAATAACCCTGCCTGGTTTGCTCAGTGATATATTCACTCTCCTCTGGTCAAATTCCCTGGCAGAAATAACAACTCAAAGGGGCACTGAGTGTCTACTCCTGCCTCTGGTCATCAGTGCAGGACTATAGCCTGTCCACCACCACCTCCATTTACACCCAATTTTGCTTATTCCTATTCGAAACAAGGAAGTTCTAGGATGTAACTTTACTTCTGCCTAACATTTCCTCTTAGAACCCCCACCCTTCACTGTAAATTCAAAAACTTCTAATAACTTTCTGCAATAGTAGGAATTAAACATAGGACCTTAACACTGAGCTACATTTCCAGCCCATTTTAATTTTCTGAGGTGGGATTAAGTTCCCTAGGCTAGCCTTGAACATGAGATTCTCCTGTCTCTGCTTCCCAGAGTGCCAGGATTATAGTCATACTCAACCCCCCTGCAGGTTCTTAAGTGTCTTATAACACAAGACCTACAGAGCTTTAACGACGGCTAAATGTTATTCATTATGGACCGGTAGTTCAATGGTAAAGCACATGTACAGTATGCTTCAGGCTCTAGGTTTAATCTCCAACACCAAAAGAATAAGAAGAAAAATTAGTTAACAAATACTAGTTATTATAATCTAGAATATAAGACACTGAACAAGGATTAATTTAACCTTTGCAAAAGCCTTAAGATAGAAGGTAGTTTTATTATCTGCATTTTATGAGTGATGACTCACACTCAACGGACACATTTATGATGTACGGATTCTTAGAGGTATTTCTCTTTTTCAACGTATCTTAGTAGGACTTGTATGGTTTAGGCACTTTGATCACTCTAATTATGCCAGTTTTGTGATCCCCTTTTAGAATCTTCATGCAAATACAACTCTGATTTTAAAAAATTGCCAGACATTATAATGCATTCCTAATCCCAACTACTGAGGGAGCAGAGGCAGGAAGATCACAAGTTCAAGACCAGCAGAAGCAACTTCATATGAAGTCTCACAATTTGAGTATAAAAATGTGAAAAGGATCAGGATTGTTACTTAATACTGCAGTGCTTTCCTAGTTTCAGTCCTCAGTACCACAAAATGAAATATGTTTTCCATCCTGGTGTCCACATTCTATACACAGTGCTCTGAGGTTTTAATTTCAGAGGCACCTCATAGGTGAAAAAGATGACAATTTGTAAGATTTCAGCTAATAATATCTACACTGCTGCACAAATGTTGCAGCAGTGTGTTCTAATATGTGTAAAAAGACACTGAATGCTCTTAGGGATGTCAGCCTCTGCAACCCTGCCACATCAATCACAATTCCCTTGAAGACTTGACACACCAATTAATGATATGTCTGGCACATATAGGTTCTTCTAATCATGTCTTGGACTGCATACCAAAATAATGTTGGGCAAAGGCCTTCAATAAATTACTTTCATTTACTCTGTGCAACTGAGTAGAAATTATCTCTGAGTACTGTGGACAAATTATTTCTCCCACACATGTATTCTGGACTTGGACAAGAGAGCAAATGGAAATGGTAGTGAACAGCCAGACAACACACGGACCAAATCCTTTGATGATCAGTTGTAGCACCCACTTGAGAACCTTCCAGGTTATACCCTTTAAAAAAAATAATACTTCTACTAAGCTTAGAAAGACTGTGTTTCAATCTATTAAATAAAATCGTCCTCCAGTGACTATAATATTCATGGAGAGAAGAGTCAATGATGTAGCAACATTTCCCTCCCTCAATCTGATGCCCAACTAGGCTAAAGCCATAACTCTGATGCAAATATTAATGTGTTCCTGCGTTTCTTCTCACTCCAAGAAATTTATCTAACATTTACCATTCACAGCATCCTGTATCACTTTAACTATGGCTCCATTGTTAGGTTTTGCAATCACTGATCATGCTTAGGCCCTGTCTTAAAGGTGCGACAACACTGTGCCTCACCCCAGAAGAAAGACTGTTGTCTCGGTCTTTAAGTGATGAGAACAAGTGTACAGCCCAGTGGCATATTAATAGGAGTCAGCTATGCTCATGAGTTACTAACTGTTGTCATTTTAGCTGTTCTTGAGATAAGATTATAAAATGAGATTCTTACATATCCACACATATACCTATATAACAGTTACAGAAATAGAAGAGAAAAAAGAAAGTTTGTCTGTGTAGTCCCACAAGTTTTATTTAAATATATTGAAAACATTGTATAAAGTTCAATCAAAACTTCATGTGAAATGGAATTCTTTGATTCAAAAATATGTTAATGCTTTGAAATTCACACACCTTCTACATAAAATTTCCTCTCAAAAAGACAAAAAAAAAAAAGATTTCCTCTCAAATAAACATAGATTGTGTATAATCTCTCTATTTCCAACAGTGATATAGCTTTTTGTGCTCCTCTCAGTATTATTTGGCTTCAGGACAGGCACTCTTGAAAGCAACTTCATCTCCATCAGAAGGAAAAGAACACAATGGCCTGAGCCACTGCTCATAAATGTCAGATACACTTGTGCAAGCTGAGATTAGCATGTCCGTTAGGTCACAAGGGCACAGACATTCCAGCTTCAAACTCTCCAAATTCACTTACTTTTTATTTCTCATTTATTATGACATTTGAAGCTCAATTTGTTTGTTTTTGTTAGGATGTCTTATCAAGTTATTTCTGTAGTTCAGAATTGCATCATACAACTTATGATGAAAATGGAAAACCTTTGCGTTTAATACCCATGTTCCCAGGTGCTTATTTCCAAATGATACTGTCCTGAGTGGAGTTGGATGGGTTTCTCTAATGCAATTCAAAAATGCTTCCCACAAAAAGGATAGGTTCCTAAAGCAATGAATCAATGTGTATTAGATATGGAGGGAGAAAGGGCAAAAGAGAAAAATTCTTCCACTGTATCCCACTGCCCAGTCACAGTATGTGTGTGTGTGTGTGTGTGTGTGTGTTGACAGGAATTCACAAATGTCCTTTTAACATACATAAAACAGAAATATTCAATATGAAAACAAAGGAGCCCATATATTGCCAATATTAATTCAGATAATCTACAACTCCTTCCATTAATATTGTTGTTTTATCTGCATGCAAACTTCCTTCTGCTTATAAATCAGGAGACTAGAGGGGAATAAACACATACGTATCATAGTGATCTAACACCCATCCCAAGCAAGCATCATCCTGTGTCACTGCCTAAGTCATGCAAATTACACCAGAGCTGCCAGTTGACTGAGATTAATGACACTGCGCCAGCTTCTTTGTTTCTCTCTGCGGCCGTTTAGTGTGAAATACTATCCAAAAACATTATCTATCCTCGATTAATCCCACAAATTTGTTCACACGATGCACATTGTTTAGGGCAATTTACAACAGGAACATACTGAGCACAATTGCATTTAATTACTTGGGTTCTAATTACATTCATTAAAGGCTAATAAAATAAATGAAACAGCTTTAAAAGCTTCTGCAAAACACATGGGTCTTGTCTCCCTAGTGAAACATACAGTAGATATTTGATGTGAAGCACAGATTTGACCATAGATGTCTGTTTACATATGCACATATACACATATTCCATATGTTATATAAGATAGATTTTTAAATCATAAGCAGTAAAACTTCAAATGTTCTAGTAATGCACTTATTTAATGAATGGGTAAGAGATTATAGGAACCTAGCACTACTACTTTTTTATGTGGATAATAAAGAGAATAGCAAATCCGTTTGCCAAATCACTTTTGAATCTTAATTGTTTCCACCTGCAGGGTCTGGTGCCCCAAACCTCTCTCTTTCCCATGTCTGCATTCTAAAGGCCACTGACCAATAGGACAGAGATGTATTCCTTTTTAGCTGGGCTCTGGAAGAACGTTTCCATCAGAGTCAACCCCAAAACTGAGGCCAGACTTGGACAACTTGGCTGTAACATTGGGGGCAGCTTGTTAAAGACTGTTTAGTCTATTATAAGACAATTCATAATTTAAATCACACTGGGCATTTCAAATAATTTTGCCTGTAAAAGTTAAAAAGCTACTCAATTCATTAATGCCTGATTTTACTAACATCTATATACGGACTCAAAGTACAGTGTATTTAGAAGCACATTTGGGGAGAATAAAATGGAAATCAGCCTGTTGACCACTATGACAGACAGAAGCAAGTGTAAGACACTCAGGAAGATCTTCCCTTTATCAAGCTTGTGTCACCTGAACAAAGCTCTGGTGCTCTGTACAATCCTAACACAAATGTCTTGCTGCCCAAGGTCCTGCATACCCTGGAAGTTCGTGCTTTGTTTTATGATGTTTTGAGTGATTTTTATTTAGTAAAGCTATGCTATGCTTATAAAGCCACCACCCACAGTCCTTATCTCTGGGAACTAAAGTGGCAGCCTGTGAATCTAAACACATGTAGCTGACCTTTTTCTTCTCAAACAACATTTTGCATCTAGACTGAATTTTGAACATAATCTTTTTAAAACTGAGTAAATTCTGATAATGACCTAATTGCAGGATTTCAATTGGATTCAAATTTTTGCCAAAATAGATTTTGTTATAAAACCTTTTGTAAATGTCTTTTTTAATATTTATACTTTTTGGTCCCAGCCAGTCCTAGGTAGCTGTCTTAAGGATATACCATCATATATAAACAGAGTTAGAAAGAGCTGGGGAGATGGCTCAGCAGTCTAAATGCCTGCCTGGCAAGTACAAGGACCCAAGTTCAAATTCTGGCACCACATGTCATGCTGGCCCTGCACCGTGCTGGCTAATGAAATTGGGCATAGTGGCACAAACTGTAATCCTAATACTGGTGAGGCTGACCCAAGAAGAGCATTAGAGTTCATACTGTGTAGTGAGACCCTGTAACAACAACAAAGACAGAAAAAGACTTACAAAGATAATTGTTAACATATTGCTTTTAATAGTTAAAAAACTGGAAACATCTTAAGCAGCCCTCAATAAAGAAATGGTCAACTGTATGTGATGGAGCATATCTGTAACTCTAGCATTCAGGAGGCTGAGGCAGGAGGACCACCACAAGTCACAGAGTGGGTCCAAGGCCAGTCTCAACCATACAGTGAGACCCTATCTCAAAATAAAAAATAAAAACTGCAAAAGGTATGGCTTATCCCTAGGTTTAATCCCTAGGATTACAAAAAATCAAGGTAAATCTATATGTGATGCATGAAATGTGTTACATGGTATGTGTTGATGAGACAACACATACCATATAAAATGACAGTGTGTGTGTGTGTGTGTGTGTGTGTGTGTGTGTGTGTAAGTGCATAGAAAAGGCTCTAGAGGGCTCTAAAAACTGATACTGATCTGTGATAAGAGCAGTCAACAAAGCTCTGCATATGAAGAGTTTCATACTAAATGGGTGTTAGAAGAATATATTTGTGTATTATATGTAATTTTGAAATTAGTATAAATGCAATTTAAATATTTAAAGCCATATATATGCTTCCCCAAACAATGCACACAACTTCCCCAATATTTTCACCAGACAGCTTTTCAGAACATGATCTAAGAGAAAGTTTCTCAGAGAGAAATACACAGAGGAAATTTTACAGTGCAGAAGTTTTCTCAGCCACCTTCTCCCTGCTCCTAACTCACCATTCTTTATTTCTCCTTATGCCAGCAAAGTGGAGAGTCTCGCTCTCATAATGAAGTCCAGCAGGCACTTAGCTCGCTGGCCGTGTCTCGATAGCAGAGGCTTTGACTTCAAGGCCGCTTCCTCTTGGAGTTCTGAGCTCAGCATCATGCCTCCTATGGTGGAGGATTACTCTACTTCTCTAAAATAGTGATACAGGCTCTCCTATTCTCGGATTAACATGAACACTTTTTCAGAATTTCAGCACTAGTTCATTAGACTTAGAATCAAAATAACTCAAAAAAGATTTGGCACAGATAAAAGATGGTAAAATGAGAAGCAAAGCATAAACTGTACACATAACAACTAATTTTCTAATTCAAGCCTGCCTTTCTGTTTACGACATCTCAAACAACCCATGGTCCTCACAGCTTGCAAGATTAAAGACGTGTAAGTCTGTCAACCCATTGTCTCATCCCTTCACTTCTTTGACAATCCCTGCAAAATCCAGCTCAGATTTTGTACCTTGCATTCAAGGCCCTTAACTATGAAGTTTTTTTAGATCAAACTTTATTTCACATAGTATACAGATAACTAACTCAGATTGGGGATGTCTTTTTGATAGTCTTTCCTTCTAGAATATCTTGGTTTCTATTACTTAACTTTTGCTAGAATTCCTCAGGATCTTTTTTAAAAATTTTTTAAATTTATTTATTAATTTGGTACAGAGCCTCGCTATGCAGCTCAGACTCATAGTGATCCTGCTGTCTCAGCCTTCCCAGCTCTGGGATTATAGGTGTTTACCAGCACACCTGGTTTCCATAGCCAGCATGGCCCAAGGCTAGAGTGGCATGTAGTACCTGGAATCGAACCCAGGTCCTTACACTTGTCAGGCAGGCACTTATACCACTGAGCTCTCTCTCCAGCCTTCAACATCTATTCTAAATGTCAGGTCCTATGGTGATAGGGTATCTAGCAGGTACCTTTCCTGTTCAAAGTCATCGTTCATACTACATCGATACCTTTGTACTTCCCACATGCCTCTGTGACATTTGCCACATGTGTTCTTCTAGATATTGATATATGTTTCATATTCCTCTAATGAAATGTAAGCTCCTTAAGGGTTGGAACTGATATGTACATATACCTGTGAATAGATTGCTAAACACATAGTAATGAAAATTTCTTTAAAAATTAATAATTAATGGATTAAAATAGTACCTGAATTGCTTGACTCTGTTCCAATACTTAAATGTCAGTAGACAGAGCACTTCCATATATAACAGAGTACCTGGTATAAACAGGTGCCCAGGAAGTATTTGTTGAAAACATTTGAATAAGTACATGAGGGATTGGGAAGATAGCTCCGTAGAATAAGTACTTGCCTGGCAAGTACAAGGACCTGAGTTCAATCCCTGCTACCACCAAATAAATAAATAAGTAACCGAGCAACCAAATACAGAAATAGGTAAAATATTGTCAAAAACTCCTTTCTGATATTTCCTCAAAATGGTACTATTATAGTACAAAACTATAATGAAAACTTCATATAGAATCTATAATTCAGCCCAGAGTTTCCATTAAAATTTTCATGACCCTTTCACACTAACAATTTGAATGTGTCATATTTTATAATGAAGACTATAAAATAATTGCTAATATGTTGAATGAGTCCTAGATTAGTAACAGTTCCATCTTTATGAAAACTCGAGGAGAATTAAAGAGATAGTGTTTTCAATGCCATGAATGTATGAGAGGTGATAGGTCTTCAAAGAAAACTGGCACAAGGGTGGCTTCTAAATCAGTGGGAAACCCCCATTCCTTTACACCTCTGGGCAGAAGAACACAGTCCTTTCTGGATGGGCAGATGGGAGCATCTACTGTGTTCACTCAAATGCATCCCTTACATGATTTACAAGGATGTCGCCTGTCTTTTCCTCACATAAATGTACAACGTGGCCTGAAAAGATTCTCCAGAAAGTATCAGTGGATTTTAATGAAATTCAAGGATTTCTCTTTCTTTCTTTCATTCTTTCTTGCTTGCTTGCTTTCTCTTTCTCTTTCTTCTTCTTCTTCTTCTTCTTCTTCTTCTTCTTCTTCTTCTTCTTCTTCTTCTTCTTCTTCTTCTTCTTCTTCTTCCTCCCTCACTCTCTTTTTTTAACCCCTCTAAGAAACTAAGAGGAGCTGTTCCATGTAAGCACCAGAGAAATATATAACTACAAACTGAAAGCCCATGACCTCAATCCTCACTGCCCCTTGGCCCTCATTATGGCAGCAGTTGGTGTAGGGAAGGATTAAAGAGGGCTAGAAATCACTGGGTAAGCGCACAAGAGCTCAGAAATTTGACCTTCGTTACTTAAAGCACACAGTCTCCACTAAAAGCTGGTATATAAGGAGAATTAAAAACAGAACCAGAAAAGGTCAGGTGGAGTGCAGATGCACTAACAAAGATAAAAGGGGTGAAAATACTCACAAATATGCATTGTTTCTTCTAGAAGGGATATTTTGACACCACAAAAAAGAGATTTAGGCTTGTGCCACTAACTAAACTTAAGAAAGAACCTCCATACCAAATGATGAGTTAAAATCCTAGAATTGACAAAGCAAGGACTTTAGAATGTGATCCTCTGACAAGAGACTGTTTTAGGGCACTTTCTAATGAGATGGAATCAGCCTACACCTCCCTCCCTATCTCATAGCTTTTATTATCTGGTTCTGTGTTACCGAAGTTTAATGGGAAATTCAAGAAGAGATTACCAAGGCACTGACTAGTAAAATATTTTTACAATTGTGAAATTTGCAGCAAGGCTCTCACTTTTCTGCAAAAGAAAAGTAAGGGGCAAGGGCCTAACACCATAAAGCATATGACCAAAGCAACAGCCCCAATGGGAGACATGAACTCGAAAGCTTTTTGAAAAACATACACTAAGAAGTGAATGATTCCCATCTGTCGGCAACAATGGGACAACATTACTCATTGTTCGCACAGCCCAGGGTTCTCCACATGTTGGTAGCCACTCTCAATGGCAAGAGACTCTGGATTGCGGATGTGGAAACTGAGGCATTTAGTTGGGTTCCACTGAAGGGACTTGCTCCAGAAAGGGGGATTTATCTGAGATCAATAAATATTTGGTGAGTTCTGAAAGGAAAATCCAATAGTCAACTATGTTTTCTTAAGAACAGTTATTATAAAGAAATGCTATAGTCCCATAATGGTTTGCTCTTTCCAAAACCGTTTCATAAATATTCAGTGAACAAAAAAGTGAGTTAAATGCTGGCACAGAAAGCAGACCAGACATGTGTGTCTTAGCTGCCCTTTGACCCTCATGTGCATGCAAGCCCTCGTGCTCTCGCTCTCTCTCGCTCTCTCTCTCTCTCTCTCTCTCTCTCTCTCTGTCTCTCTCTCTGTGTCTGTCTGTCTGTCTTTCTCTCCCCATTGTGTATCTTTAGGACAAATGATGACCTTCCTAAAAAAGCACTGTCTGAAAGAAGTATAAGCTGATGCACTTTTATAATTCAGATATATATGGTAGCCACAGGAAAAAAGTTTTAAAACACATTGAAATTACTTTAATAATATATTTTATATAAATGACTATATCAGAAATATAAAAAATGCAACTAATATAAAAAGATTATGATATTATACTTTTTTGTCCTGTCTTTGAAGCTGGAGTATAATTTATACTTACAGCATGTCTCAGGCCCGATAATCTTTCTAAACAGCACAACTCTTTCATTTTTCCCCTAATTTGGATGTTACGTTGCCCTAGGTTTTTCTATTAACTATGATAGACTTTGGGAATATCAAAAATCACATGATGTGTTTCATATTTACCAAGGGGAATCTAACAACACGTTTAGGGCATCTCAGTGTATTCTCTCGATTCCTAGTGATGAATGTGTGTGTGTGTGTGTGTGTGTGTGTGTGTGTCTGCATTAGCATATATATGTGCCACATATCCATATTGTGAAGCATTATTAGCATGTTTTTATTTCATGTAAAGTAATGTACTAAGCACTAGATTAATATCAAATCATCATTTTGGCCAAAAAATTTGGACTTTTTTTTTTTTTTAGTACCAGGAATTGAACTCAGGACCTTGTGTTTATCAGGTAGGTACTTGTGTCACTGGACTATGTTCCTGGTCCTTGGTCAAAATGTTTGTAAAGCTGCTGCAATGCATGAGACAGCCATGACTCTTTTACCAGGAAACCAGAGGTGAATTCTAACTTCTCACCAATGCTGTGTGTGGGCTTCACCACTGAATGAGGCCAGCAGACCTTTATCTGCAGGTACTGTTTCTGTCTTCTCTGAGCGTCACAATGTTGTGCAGGCTGTTCTCCATCCAAATCTCTAAGGAGTTTTTTGGTAAAGGGAAGATGAGACGCCTTCTAAGGTACTTTTCCACTCTAGCCAGCTATGAGGTGATAATAAATGCTTCCTCTTTCTAGCCTCAAGTGGCTCCTTCCCTACACTTCAGCACTTGTCTGTAGGTGTGAAATTCAGAGCGCTTGCAAAGTTGCCAGATTTCAAAAGAAAAAAGGTTAAATATAAAGTTCAGGTACACGATGAATTGAAGGCATCAGTGTGTCTCCTATGGTATTTGTTATTCTTCTACCAAAAATCTGTTTTTCTAACATTAAATCGCAATTTAGCTGCCAATCTATATTTTATGCCGCATGCACTGGGAAAGTCTCATCTCCCTGGCCCTACAACCAGAGCTCAGAGTTTGAGATAGCACAGTAAATGAAAAAAGTACAAACTTCTGTCAGATCCCATGACTTTGAGCCTTGGCTTAGCACATTTTTACTGAAATGAATGAATAAGGCAAACATTTCTCCAGGTTCTATAAATAAGGAAACCACTGGTCTGAGAACCTGGTCTACTCACTACACACCCAATCCACAGAGTTGATACCTATTTGTTAGAAGATAAGAATTAAATGAAATAATGTATGGGCCAGGTACTTTTTAAGCATTCGGTAGTGGCATAATTAGCAAGCTAAGGAATAATGGTATATATTACCACTGTTACAGAGAGAATGGGAGTTGTGAAAGAGTAAGACAGGGGAACATTTGAATTGGAATGCTCTTTTTGAAGAGACAGAAAGGAATACGACAATATATGTGGCACAAACACCTGAGGGAGGGTAGTGGAAGGTAGGAAAAAGAGACAGAGATTGGGACAAAAGGACAGTGTCCCTATCTCATATTTTATGTGGTTCACCAAGCATTGTAGCTCCAGAGCTCCTCTGGATTTCCAAGCACAGATCTGAGAACTGAATTCAGTTTATAACACTCCAAGTAGCTTGCTTCAGAGCTAGTTCAGAAATGAAGAATCAGTCTCTCTCTTCCTTCCTCCCTCCCTCCCTCTCTCCCTCTCCTTGCCCTACCATACCTCCATTTGATGCTCAGAATAGTAGGTAAAGCACACTAAATTGAGATTTCCCTTCATTAGGGAAAGGGCGGATACCATTGCCAGGACAAATCCCATTCCACATTTCTCTAACCTTCATTTACGGTGCATATGAAATATAATTGCAATATATAAATGTGGCCTTAGGGGTTTTGAGTGTAAGTGGAAAGGATTGGTCTTTGCCCTTACAGAAGTAGAATTAAATGGAATGCAGGATGTCTCAGGTTTCTTTGTAACCTTGCTAAGGCCATCTCTTCCCTGGATGGCTGCCACTAATGCCTCCAAAGTGTGGAGGGCAGAAAGCTTTCTCCAGTTTGCTGTACGCTTGTGAAAGCCTTCCCTTTTCCAATTGAAGATGCTTAAAATGACAAGTCTGTTCCTCCCAATGTCCTTTCTCAACTTAAGCTTTTAGTAACACTGGCAAGCTTTCACTCTTGTTGGCATGCTGCTTCTCCAGTCTTTGCTCTTTGCTTTCTCTCTCCACAGCTGTCTCAATGTTAATTCAACCTCCGGGTCCTGTCTCCTGCATAAAGCTCACCCAGTCCTTCCCATACTCTTTTTCCTCTTACTTGAACTTCTCTAGCACTTATTACTGGTTTGATTAGCATTTATATAGCATTATGGGGGACCAGGCGAAAGAAGGGAGAGAGGAAGAGAGAATGCATATGCAAAATGAGCACTTTCCAGTTGGAATGTAAACATTTTGGGCCCGGCAGGATGGCTCAGTGGTCTAAAGCACCTGCTTGGGAAAGCTTGGGTGGCTTCAGGGACTGTGGTTCGATCCCGGGCACCACGTGCTGCGCCAGCCCTGCCCTCGGGGCAGGCTGAGCCGGCCATGAATAATTAGTGAATAAATAAAATAAAGGTTCTGAAAAAAAAAAAAAAAAAAAAAAAAACACATTTTGGGACATAAATAAGTCCTCTGTCTCATCATGCTGAATGAAACAATACTTTTTATTTGTTTAAAAAACCTTATTTTAAGGGGAATAATAGTGTGACTCACCAGAGGCATTTAAGATAACCCATGATGTTGGTTCATTATGTCTGGTCTAACCTTTCAAAATCAAAGCAAGCTGTCTAATTTATATGGGCCAAAAGAGGAAAGTGGAGGAGGCTGACGCTGACGGTGGCATCTGACCATAGAGCTGGCCACTGTCACCAGCAGGGCAAAGCTGCCTCTGTTCATAGAGTTCATCTGCCAGTGAAGACTGCTGCAGGCAGGTCCTGCAGCTTGCACTCACCGAATTAACTGCATGGCAATGCACAGTGTCAGTCACCTTGAGGGGCAGGATCTTCTGTAAAAGCTACAGGTACCTGGGACAGGTGTTAATCCTTCCAAAGGTAACTATAAGAGGTACAAGGTACCTGCCTGTGGTCTGAGATCTAGGGCAGAAAGCCAGTGTCTGTGAGATCTGGGAATACTATTTTAAAGGCCAAGGATCAACCTTTGTGCTCGCTCACTCAAGAATCCTGTGCAGAAGGACAAAGGGAAGCCTTTGTCTTAGAGGACAGAGGAGTAGCAGGACTAATACTAGGGACCTGTTTTACAGATCTTACAGGAACAAGACTAACTCTAGATTCCATCTCCTGCTGAGGCAAAATCTAATCTTCCCAGCCTTGAGATTAGAGGCCAGTGACAAGGAGGACTGCATTTGCCAGTGAAGGGACTTAGCAATTACTACAGTTGTAGGCTTAACAGAGCATCTATTGATAAATTACTAGAACCTACTAGAGTTAATATACTGTTATCATCAGTGGCTAACTACATTATATATACTCTTCTTAGTTATCGTTAAATGTTGCTTATTTAAAAAGTTCATCCTAGGGCCCGGCAGGATGGCTCAGTGGTCTAAAGCGCCTGCTTGGGAAAGCTCGGGTGGCTTCAGAGACTGCGGTTCGATCCTGGGCACCACATGCTGCGCCAGCCCTGCCCTCGGGGCAGGCTGAGCCGGCCATAAAAATGAGCGAATAAACAAATAAAGGTTCTGAAACAAGAAAAAAAATAAAAAAATAAAATTAAAAATTCTTTAAAAAAAAAAAAAGTTCATGCTAATGACAATTTGATAGTTAGAAATGCAAAACACACATTAAAAAATCCAATATTACATGGTACCCCATAAATATGCACAATTTTTATGTTATGTATCGGTTAAAGATAAATCTAATTTTTAATAAGCTGAATTTAAAAAAAAAAAAAAAACACTTTTTTAACTTATCCGTTAAAAGAAGGCCCAATTTATCAAGAAGGGATGCCCTTCGTGGGTTCAGAGGGGAAGAATGCTACGATTTTTCCTATGACGCTATGATATATTCTCTCTAGAGATCTAGGAGGGTGTTAGCTAGGGCTCACGGAACCACCTCCTATCACTCTGTGCGCTGCTCCTTCACTTTGTACCGCTAGTCTACTAGATAAAACAGCAACACTGTTGAATCTGCCCTGAGACAGAGACCTAGATGTCCTTGCATACAAAAGTGTGGTGAAATGTTGCATTAATAATGTAAACTGACCAAGAAAGATTGAACTAAGGGTGTAGAAGCACCAGGAAAGCCTGTCGTGGAAGCCTAACAGAGGGTGCTTCAAAATTTTCATTGTGACTTTCCTGCACCCATTTTCCGAGCAGGTTTATACAACATTTCAACTTTGGCACTTGTTGCCACCAGCTTTAACAAAGCCTAGAAAAGGATTAATATTGCTTCAGCTATAAACCTCCAAAAGAACCAAGATCTTTTCTTCTGTGTACATCACAGAGCATGAGCCTTGGAAAACTGGACAACACGCAGAATTGCTACCATCCAATTTTGATAGCAGAACAAACGTTTATTTTAGTAGCATATAAAGAAGCTAATGGGAAAATAAGCAAAGTCAGACATCCCTGGATATCATTTAAAGGCATATGAAAAGAGCCTGCTTAAAATTCTTTTGATTTCCACACAAAACTCTGCTGGTAAATAATTGCTTAGTCCATCACCAAAGTCCTACTCTTGGGTTCTTAAAAATCCCCAAGAATACGGTAATAAAGCCTAGAGGATAT
This sequence comes from Myocastor coypus, assembly GCA_004027025.1. Taxonomy (NCBI): domain Eukaryota; kingdom Metazoa; phylum Chordata; class Mammalia; order Rodentia; family Myocastoridae; genus Myocastor; species Myocastor coypus. The sequence goes on from PVJA010001155.1 coordinate 116,084, forward strand.
AAAGTTTAATTTGGTTTTCATCTGTCAGTAGGAAAATGTATTAGAATCAAGCAATAAATTATTTCTCAGAATAATCCTTAAATAATAATATTTGGACATAAACCTTAACACTATTTCATTGCGATATTAATACATTGTAAAAATAATGTAAGTTTGCAGGAAACTAACAATTGGAAGGTTGGGCAAACAGCTCTACTATATTTTGTTTATTCCATATATCAGTGACTTCATCTGTCCATGCATGCTCTATGTTAGTGTACAACTTTCCCAGCATTTTAAATTCCCTTCATCTAAAATATAAAGCCTTATACCTGTGATGTATTACTAATACTAGTAGATAAGATCACCCAATTATAAACTTCAGCTTACTCTTATTAATGTAGCAAATGAAGTCATGGAAGTAAGTGAGATCTCATTTTGGATAAGGTTCCATTTCTTGTTAAATGTTGTTATTCCAGAGTTGGGCATATATCATCATTGATATAACAGTAACAGATGTCTTATTTGTGGATTCTTCTCCTGTCTGCCTCCTAGCCATGATTTTACTACTTGTGAAAGATTACAAAAAAATACTGGAGGAATTACAAGAGGTCTCTGCAGTATTTATCTAGAAGCCAAGTGTAATATTGCTTTTCCAAACCCAATAACCAACACAACTTAATCCTTACTCAACAGCACTGCATTTTCCTTTGTTAGTCAGTGCAGTTACAGTTTCAGCACCTTGCTTCAGTAAATAGATGTTGGATTAGTTACAATAGCACATGTTAGATGGAGTATGAATAAGCTTCCATTTCTTTTATTTCTTCTATTCTTTTAGAGACAAAAAATCATCTTTCCAAGAGGAGCTAGCATAAAATTTCATAATGTCTGTTAAGTCTGTTCCTTCTTAAGTTATAATTATACATTCCATTGCAGAGAGACAAAAAGGGCTTGCAACTTGTTTGTTTTCAAGTTCAGTTGAAGTAGTCAAAAACCAGGGTGAAAGAAATTTTGGAATTTTCAGAACATTCTAATCACTTCATCTGTTGCTTAACTACTTAAAAGAAAACCAGGAAATCTTTGAGTATCACAGTCTCAGACACAATCATTGAGGCTGTGTCCTGCATACCATTAGCCACATAGCTCTACGGTTCCTTTGCTGGTGAAAGAAACATCAGAGTTCAAGTATATGATCAAGGGGCTGTGCAAACTTCCCAGAAAATACTTCATGGGATTTCTCAATGTCAGAAATTGCTCTCAAGACCTCTCCTCACATTTCCAGTGACACATTAGACCTTTTCCAGAATGAATGCAGACGTATTTTCCTTATAAGTTGGGGGAGTCTATGTTATATTCAACTTTGCTCTGTGCTCTTTTCAGTTAGGGTCCATTCAAGCACACACACACTGTAGTTCTTTCATGTAGAGACAATCTGATATAAGGAAATGGTAACAGGGTTATGGAAGAGCTGAGAAGCCTGACGCGGAACAATGAAGTAATCAAGAAATTAATCCAACAGGACATTCTCCCATATCCAAGAGGTAAGAGGAGGAGCTAGCACAGAGGCAGAGGCCCAGTGGGAGCTAAAGCCTCAGAAGAGGATCACTTAGTGGCAACAAGGGCCACGAAATGGCCTGGGACAGAAAAGAAAGAGGGCCACCACCAGGGCAACTCTAGGTCTGAGGTAGATGGCACCACCCACATGCCCACCTTAAAAATCACCCCATTAACTCAGGCTCCATTACCATTTTCATTATCTCAGCGACACTCCATCCCCAATTATCAAAACAATACCAGCATCTCCGTTCCATCATTATCATGTGGTACAGCTGTCTATTACATTAATGTCCATGCACAGTGAGGAAGCTTCTTAGGGGGATCAACAGAGCTCAGATACCATTTGCTTTTATAAGGGCTCTGATTATAAATTTCATGAGATTTTAATTAGTAGGTCGCATGAGCACGTTTTATTGTATTTGTCTTTTTCTGTGTGTTTTTGCAGAATATCAAATTTTTCAAGATACAATATATCATATTATAGCAGAAGCACACATAAATAAATGTATCCCTTAAGGTAGTTACAACGCACCATCATATAGGGAAGAGATCATGCGACTCATTCCTTCAGTCATGCAGCACTTGCTAGATGTCTTTCTATGTGGTAAATTCAAATGTGAATCAGATATTGGGAGACTCATCTTCTCCAAAAGATGACATGCTGACCTGTTATCAGATCATTGAAACAAAGTGACCTGTGTTAGAACAGAAGAAATATCAGCACCATAATAAGAAAGTCTAGAGTAGGTAAGAAAAAATTTGCCTATAGTTATCAAGAGCCACTGCAAAAGAAGGTGATGGTAGCAAGATATTAGAAGATAAGTGTTCCAAGTGGTGAAGTAGAAAAGAGCTATCTGAAGCATCAAGAAAACTTGCATTCACTCATATAATTAATTAACATGAGTGTTTGGAAAAAGAGAGTCTACATTCAAAATAAGCAGGACCAGTTTGCTGTGCCTGGAGGAGTGAGTTGCTGCCCAGCTACACCAGGTCTGGCCATCCCGCACAGAGCTTAGAGCACATCGTGTGAACCACCATACTCCCATTGAGGTCTTGAAGGAGGCAGGCAACCTGATGAGAACTGTTTTCAGAAAAATCAACCTGGAGTCTCCATGAAGGATAGACTTGAAGAGAGGAAAATAGATGCCAAGGAGATCAGCTAGGAGGCTGCATGAATAATACCACAAACAAAAACGATGAGGGTCCAAGTCAGTGGCCACGAGGATGATAGCAGGGAACTTTAGCCAAAGGGCATTTCTGAGGTGAAAATGACAGGTCCGATGATCAGTTGGGCATGAGATATAAAGGGGAAAAGGCAAGGATGACTTTAAGATTTTTAGCTGAAGTAAGAGGCAGTATTGAAATTGTGTGAGCTGAAGTACACAATTCCATAGGAAATGCAAGTTTGAGAATGAAGACCGTGGGCTTAGTGCCTCTATTTTCAAACTGCCATCTTCAGAAATAACATGCGGCTATAATTTCCACAGGAGAGACTCATGGTCGGAAGACATCTAATTGCTTGATGTGCACATGCTAGCCAAATAAATGGGGGCTAATTTCTTGATCTGTTGAACAGGTTTAACTAAACCATGTTTGTAAAGAACTTAAGTTAAAAGTCTACAGCTCAATATTTTAAAATACTATTAAAAGTAGCAATGTATTTCCAACGCAAAAAAGCATCTGTATGGTTTAGTAAGCATGCAATATGGAGATTAGAATTAAAAAAAAAACAGTAAAACTCAGGATGGGAGTGCAGCACATTATAACTAGCAACAGATGTAGTTTCATGGAAATGCTTATAGTGTACATAGAGAAGCCAGCACACATCCTTGAATTAATAGGAGTATATATTCTAATTAATTGACAGCAAGAGATGTTGATAGAATGAAAGAATAGATCTCTAGCTCCCTAAGCAAGCACCCAGACACAGTAAAATAAATTGCTGAGACTGTCTTTATATAATATATGAAGTAGTCTCGCAATAATTAGCCTATGCTTTCCTATCCTCCATCTATTATTTTGGACTTGGGGTTCTTTTTCACACTTATATTTAGCATACACTGAAAGGAATATCTATAGAAAGAAATTAGAATGCAGAGGAAAATATGACTTCTTAAATAATAATTTAATTCAGATAAAATGTCCACCACGCTGTATATTTGAGGAGTTCGTGATTTAGAAAGTAAACAAAGAACTCTACCTCCCGATAGCATTTTTCTATGAAAAAGTATACTAAGTTAAACTGGACCATCAACATATTATTTTACTAGCGATCAGAATTAAAAATACAATCTTCTCTGTACTAAATTAAGGTAGCTTCTTGTTTTATTAGTAATTTAAAAAATAAGAGTATACCATTTGCTTAGCATGTGTGAGGTTCTAGGTTCAAACCCTAACACCATAACCAAACAACCAAGCATATACCCCAAGATTAACCACCTCAGATATTTCATCTACATAGCTGTCAAATCTCTAGGAGGTATTTAAATAAATTTGATTTTAAAAAGGCAGAGGGAATAAGAACACTGCTCCAGAATCTTGATTTCCATTTGTAATACTGTCCTATGAATTAAAGGTTTACTTCAGGATGTTTGCTAAACTGTTGCTGACAGTGGTACTTCCATTTGCATTGTACTGATTTTGCAGTGTGGAAATATTGTAAGCCAGACTATTCAAACAAATATTTTATTTTAATATGCAATTGATTAGCTAGCAGTACACATAAAAAGCATGTAATTGTAAATTTCCCAAGTAGTCTATAAATATTTCCCTTAAGAGTGCCGAAATTGCAAACCATAATAGGGGGAGAGTGATAGAAAGTTGAGTAAAATTCTGTAAATTAAAATGTATTTTATAATGATGGCTCCACCAAACCAAGATTATCATTACCATTTACTAAGCAATTTATTTGGTGCCAAGCTCTAGATTTAGGGAGGAAAGATGTAAAGATAAGTAAGATTTAATCTTTTCTCTTTAAAATTAGTAGTTTAAAGAAGAAATCACAAGTATCAACGGCTGGGTATAGTAACAATGATAAATGTTGCTTTGTGTACAAGATCACACATCTGTGAACAACGTTGAAAGCAGCTACTATAGGGCCTGGCCCACAGAAATGTTTAACAAATAGTAACTTGTAGTGTTGATAAGAGCTTCACATAAACAAAAATTTATTCAAGAAATTGTATTGTACACCAATTATATAGTGCAAGTCTCAGCTTTTGCTAGGAATGTAATGGGGGTAATCACAGAGAATCAACTCTAGCTAGGGTTCAGAGGCAGGCTGCAATGGTGAGAAACAAAAATGCAGGTACAGGAGCACAAACAAAATCAAGAAATCCAAAAGTATATAACTGGATGGAGAGCTGAAGAAACCTCCGCGTAAAATAATTCTCAGCAGGATGAAAGGTGTGCCAACAGGAAGTTACACTTTTGGCTCTGCAGCCAGTGGAGGTGGCTTGACGGAGTGACTCGGGGGTAGCCCACTCGATTGCCACTGGTCACTGCAGGAGGCATTTGTGGAAGGAGTACAAGACATTCTGGACACTGGAAGCCAAGATGGAGTGGTCTTATTGCATATAGCATCACCTTTCCCACAGCTTACCCAGGATGGCATGCTCTAGAGCCTAAGAGAAAAATTGCTCAGAAATCTCTTGAGTTCACAAACATTTCACTCCTGTTATGGGAATTGGGAACTTGGTGTCTTTGCATTCCAGAAGATTCCAGCCACTTCTTAAGATGTGCCATTTTTAGCTCTCAACATAATAAAAGACATCACAGTCCTGAGGATCCAAGGCAGAGATTCCCTGCTGAGATGCAGTGAATTTACCCCTTAACTTTATCATGTTGTAGGTTTTCTAAAATTGCATAAAGGATTATTGTTTAGTACAGAATACTAGATAAAGCAAAAAACCTTGGCAAGCCAGGGTGTGAGGAAGAAGCATCTAGGGAGCATTCTGTGCTCCTTTAATGCTTTGCAAAATTTTTGTTTTGTGGTATACACAGGAATGAATTCCGAATGTGAGTCAAACAGTAGGAGGGCCCCGTTGACAGCTGGATCTGTTGGAAAGCCGCTCACTTATGAAATGCTGCAAGGAAAATTGTGAATTTCTTGCTTGCCATTCACTTTAATCCAACAATACTTTTTTTAAAAAAAAAATGTAAAATAGCAGGAATATGGTAAATCAAGTGCATTTTTTGTTTGTTTGTGACTTGAGAATTTCTGCCTTGTGAAAAGTCTAAAAGGCCGGAAGGGAAAGGAATCTTAAATCTCAAACAGAAAATGCTGTGGACAAAAATATAGGCTGGGCTAGGTATTCAGAAAGAGTCAGAGTCATTCTCACGGGAAATGTCCTTCATTTGGGGAGACTCTGAAACTCATTCAGGTCACCAGGGTACCAGTTAGCACATGGTAGCAGTAATTCACTAAATGGAACCCTGGTGGCCTGAAAGAATCAATGCTACCAAAGAGACAAACTTACCTACAGGGAGCAAATTAGGTGCTAGCAGAATGTCTGATTATTTTGCCATTTATATTTATAGAGTCAGTGAGTCAACAAGTATTTATTGACCCCCCCAGAGGTTGCACTGCTCTCCTATAAATGGGTGGGTACTTATTAGAGGTTAGACACAGTCTCTTGCCCTCAAGGAGATTTATGATCTAATCAAGGTGATAACTATACTTTAAAATGGGCACTTATTAATAAATACTACAAAAGGGAAGTGAGAAAGGTTGGGTTGGAGATTTCTTGACACATTGGAAAACGGAGTATTAAGAAGTCAAGATAAATCTCCTGGAAGTTAAACTTCTGAGAGGTTTTTGTTTTGTTTTCTTTTTATTGCTTGGTTTCTTTGGTTTGGTTTTCCAAACTCTTTTTTGTGCATTCTATTGTTATTGTTATTATCATTATTATTGGTGTTTTAGGGCTATGATATGACAACAGTGAGGACAGAATTATTAGATGATTTCAGAGAAGACTCAGTTAAACCTTGTGAGACTAAGCAAGACAGAAAGTAGTATTAGAACACAACAAATCCTGTCTTGGTGGGAGGGCTAAAAATTACAATGTGACCTGAGTTATGTAAGAGAGAAAACAGATTTCGTAGGTAAGCCTGGTGGATAGGCGAGTTTTAAAGAAAAATAGCAGTTACCTACCAAAGAAGTCACTGGAGGCAATTATTCACAGAAATACATGCTCTGAGTAATGAATAATATTTTTAGCTATATGTAGTAGGATTATGAGTAAAGGGAATTGGGAACTGTTAACACAGAGGGCTGGTAATTCACAGATCCAGATCTATATAAAGCTCTCTGGTGGAGCCGGAGAAGAATAGTCAATGAAAAACAAAGTTGTATCTTTTGAAGTAGCTAATAGTTCAGTTTGAGTCACGTTGTTTCATAATGACAACAGAAAATCTTGCAAGGGTTATGATAGAAGCTGAGAGAAATCTGGGAATAAAAAGGAAAATTTGTTTCAAAAGAAAATAGATGGTAAGGTTTAGTCTGTAAAAGCAGTGTAAAACTGAATAAAAATTGGAAGAGAATTTCCCAGATAAAAGAAAAGATACAGAAGAGGAGCAAGACGCAGTCATCTTTGAGATTTCTGTTGAAAACCTTTGTGAATTTCTTTACATTTTCATAGATTCATATGCACCGAGCTTAAGAAGTTCTGTCCAGGGTCCAATTCAGAATGGCAGGGATGAAAAGCTTGAAGCAGGCTCACAGGAAACTTAGGGCCACTTTTCAAGGGACACTGAGGCTTCCTTGAAATCCTTCTCTCTCCAGGGCAGACTTTCGTGCTGAGCAGGGCCAGGCTATCCTGAGCCCCACAGTATTATCCATGGTGCCCACACTGGACCCACAGCTCTGTACAGCGGTGTCACGGAAATCAAGCAACCTCAGTTTCTGCTCTGCTACATGCAATCTTAAGTCAAAACTCCTTGACCATTCATTTCTTCAACTATTAGTTGTGAAGTAGGTTCTTAGGAGGATGTTGTGAATATTAAACAAGAACATACACATCATTTAAGTCTTTAGAAATCCTAGACATTATTTAATATACAATTTGTGAAACATGGACACAATTGTATATTCAATATGTATCAACTTACAATTGTTCATTTCTTTGTTTTCCATAAATATCTTCTTCCAAATCTACATGCTTCTTTAGAAGCTACAGTAAATCCTTTACTTCTGAGAACATACTACATTCTGGTTATCTCTTTACAATTATTTTTACAAAATGTATACAATGCATTTATACTATATTATTGTCCCTTATTTCAAAATTATAAAGGATCAAGGATTTCAAATCAAAATGTAGATAAAAAAAATCTTTCCTTAAACAATTTTTTAGAAGAATTTTTATTTATTTTTTTTTCTTGTTTCAGAACCTTTATTTGTTTACTCACCCATTTTTATGGCCGGCTCAGCCCACCCCAAGGGCAGGACTGGTGCAGCATGTGGTGCCAGGGATTGAACCGTGGTCCCCGAAGCCACCCAAGCTTTCCTATGCAGGCGCTTTAGACTACTGAGCCATCCCGCTGGGCCTCTCCTTAAACAATTTTAACAAACTTCTTAACCTTTGTGAATCGAAGCTTTCTGGTTCTATAAATAAAAATAAATGTATATTTACACATTAGCAGCATTTCAGGGTTATATAAAACTCCAAAGATTTCAGCAATTTGAAATGCTTGTTACAAAGTTTTAAAAGATTGTTTTAAATGCTTACACAATTCTTATCATTGATTAGAAGATGAACTATAAAATTCCAACATAACTAGTATAGAACATTCATATCCTTAACTCTTAAGAAATAGTTTCTGATGTTTGGTTCTGGCAAACCCTTCTGAGCAGACCTGTGTCCTCATCTGTGCTTTGGGGTGGGGTGATCTATGCCTTCCAGAGAACATCTGAGACCCATCAACTATGGCCAGGACAGCATCCTCAAGGAAGCTGGCCCTTCTGCCACATCTCAGCAAGCCTTCGCTACTTTGGTGAGCCTGCTCCTCCTGGGCAGATCCGCTGCTGAAGATTAATGTGGCAGGACTGAATGCTATCCACAGGTATGTGCCTTGGAGCTTTCACGACCCTCAACCAGGACACTGCAGGCTTTCTGGGGATCAAGGTGTGCACTGTCTTCAGCTTGCTCACGAGCTTGGACTGCTGGCCATATGGATGCCTGGGTCCGACACCTGTGGTAAACAAAACATGAAGAGATTATCTACTTGGCTATTAGAGGAAGAATGTATTGCTCTGCTCTTGGGACCTGGATTACCTTGCAGCTATACATTGGTGGCTGACAATCTATCTGACAAGGTCAAACCTCACCTCTACTAGAATGGAGGGTTAATTATAACTGTGTGAGGTGGAAACAAATTTGGCTCCTTGTTATGGTTTATATCTAGTTGTTCCCCCCCCCCAAAGCCTCATACATTCATTGGGCAGGGATTTCTATAGATTGAGACTTGACTCATGAGTCACTGGGATTATGTGATTTTAGTACTGATCTAGAGCTTGAGACTTGATCCATGATCCCTGGGATTATGTGTTTTAATACTGATGGGATTGTCAGTCTGAGTACGGCTGGGACTGAGTGTGGTGTAGGACCAATATCCTAAGGCAGAGAGCCTGACTGGAATATAAAGAACAACAGAAAGACAGACTCAGACTCTCTGCTCCCCTGGCTAGTTCGTTGCCTCTGTCAGATTGTTGCTGTTCCACCACCATGAGCTGGATGCTCTCTGCCCTGTTCCACTCAGCCTTGGGCCTGCCGAATATGGACTGAAACCTCCAGTAACTGTGAGCTAAATAAACCTTTCCTTCCTTCATTTTGGATGTCAGGTATTTGTCCCAGCAACAAGTGAAGAGTAACTAAGACACTCCTACTTTAACTAGGATTATGACCACCTGGGTTTCCTGTAGAAGGTTAAGGTCATCCCCATTGAGGTGACAATGTACTTCTGTTCACTACTTTTGGAGCAAAACAAGAATTTCTGTGACGTAAAATCCTACAGGACTCACCAGGTGTGGTGGCTCACGCCTGTAATCCCAGCACTTGGGAGGCTGAGGCAGGAGGATTGATGTGAGTTTGAGACCAGCCTGGGCTACAAAAGTGAGCTCAAGGCCAGCCTGAACTGCACAGCAAGACCCTGTCTCAAAAAAAGACAAAAAAAAAAAAAAAATCCTACAGGACTCAATGTAACTGTAGACTTTGGAGTAGATGATGTCATCAAAGGCACTTTCCTAATGTGTAGAAAAAGTGAGATCGAAGGACCCTTGATCATTTCTGAATTCTTTGATGATTGGTTCAACCAGTGGTGTGAACATCACTGGACAGTCAACACTGAGACCATGGTTTCCTCCCCCTCTGATATGCTTGCCTATGGGGGCAAATGTGATGTACATGTTTATATGTATGGCCAGATATACCTATTGGAATAGGACCAACACACCCTATGCAACCATGGCTATGACACTCTACTGAGTACATTGACCTCACTGAGAAGGATTTTGGTTAGAGAAAAATTACATAAAAGTACAAAAAAAAAAAAAAAAAAATACCAAAGGGCACTATCCTTCCATTCAAATCAAAGTTTGCATATAAAAATGTTGCTCTGAAAAAACCTAAAGACAGTAGAGGCAACTCCAGACTTCGTGTATCCCAGAGAGGCCACAAGAAGTCCTTATCCTTTAACATTTAGCCCGATAAAAGAGTGTTCTGGGTTTGTGCTATACTAAATAACACTTCCTCAGGAACACAGCAATTCAGCATGCATCTCTTCTTTGCCTTTCTATGGAGCACACAGCTGGGCCAAGGTTGAGATGAATGGGCTCCCCCAAGGAATTCTTGAGTGAAACCACATGATGTCTGAACATACAAGGGAAAGCTGGAGCAAATTTTGCGTAGAACATGGGGCACATGGGCTATGAAAACCTATCAGTGACTTCCAGGGCTTGGTTTCTCATCTGACTCCTGGCTCTGGCAGGCATTCTCACCAACTGTCCAGTTGTCCCACTGGACATGGAGGATGTAGAGCTCAGCCAGCTGAGAGTTTGGGGAGGCCATGATGCTGTCCACAATGTTAAGTGCTATGCAGCTTCTCCATACCTAGTGAGAAATCAGACCTGCCCGAGGACTGCTCAGTTTCCTGGATGGACAAAAAATTAGCTTTGGATTGGCATCTTTATTTTTACTGCTATTGGCCAGTGTTAGATCCCCAGACGACTTTGTTTGGAGCAAAGCACAGCCTGACACCCTCAGTCACAAACATTGCAGTACTAAAGCTGGGATCTCATTGAGAATGGTGAAGTTGCTCACAGAGAAGGCAGTGAGCAACTATGGCTGGAAACTGTGTGCTGTACAGTTTCCACTAGTAAACAAGCCAGATAGCAGCAGATTGGTGACCCACAATCACTTCTAGACCTCATTCATCAAACCTTACATCTGGATAATATATAATGACTGAGACCCTTCCCAGGTTCTAGCCCTATACGGACCTCCCAGACCCTCTTGATCATATCAACATTTTCTGGAGAGTTACAATGAAAGAGAAATTTAGGCTGTGTGTGCTTCTACCTGAGACTTCCTGGTACCTCTGCAGTGTCCTCTCACCTTGTGAGGCTACCCTAGGTGGTGAGGGAGGTAATACCACTATAATGCACACTTGAATCTGCACAATTGTAATAGGAGCTCTAAAGATGTTCCTGCGTTTTTATTTAGAAACATTCACATTATTTTATGAAATGAACATGTACAAAAAAAGCAAACAAGAAAGGAAGGAAGGAGGGAAGGAGGGAGGGAAATAAGGAGGGAGGAAGAAGAATGGAAGAAGAGAAAGAAAGAAAACAGAAAAGAAAAGGAAAGGAAAGGAAAGGAAAGGAAAGGAAAGGAAAGGAAAGGAAAGGAAAGGAAAGGAAAGGAAAGAAAAGAAAAGAAAAGAAAAATTATGGCTGAAGAGAGATGGTTGACACTGAACAATGCAGTCAAACTGCATCCTACGGATCTTTTCTGATCTTTTCAAATATGGAGATTTCAGAGCAAAATGCTTATGTGGTAGGAAGACAGGCCAGCAATAGCAGTAACTCCTTCCCAAGTGGTATATCACCCTGTAACAACAACAGAGTCTGAAGTTTTAGACCAAAAGAATTATATGATTTCTTAGTTCAAACTTGCCCCCTCATCTGGTTCCAAAAACTTTTCACAACCTTGAATTCAGGGAACCGTATACTGAAACTTCTGAGCTATATGACTGACGTATGATCTTCAGAGCATGCAGCTACTGAATTAATACATCATTTATGCAGGGATCAAGAGAGCTTAAACGAACCCTGTAGTTATTTGTAACACAAATGGAGCTCTAGAGTCAAATATATAGAGGCATGAGCTAAAGACAATGAAATAATATTTAACCAATACCTAAACGTCTAGAGTGACTACTTCTCCCTAAATTACCCATTTTTCTTCCCCAATAAACTGCAACTTTGGTCCTAGTTTTGTGTGTTCTAAAACTATTTCATCTTCTCCTTCACCTCCTGGTTCTAGCTCACCAGTTCCAGTTCTGCGTGTCATTTTCGGTGTCCTCCATTTCTTTCATATAATAAAACAATGGAACTCTTTTTGTTGACATACAAGGAGGAATACACCTTATTTTTCCCTGTAAACTACATCTCAACACTTTCTCCTCCCTCTCCTGAGGCATCCCAACACTCTACCCCAAGTGGAGCTGAGCTTCACAGGCCAGGTCTTCAGTTCTTGCCCTTTTACCCTGCTTATGCCTTCAAACAAGATCGAGTCTCTCCTCCAGCTGCTAGCGCTCCATCTCCTTTCTGTGAATTTATGCTCTGTTTTTCTTTTCTGTTTCTCCAGCTCTCTGCTTAGCCCATCAATACCACAAGACAGTAGGAGGAAGGTAGAGGAGAGGAAAAGGTTGTCAACATGCAGATTTAATAGGCTTACCTGTCATAAAAATTAACATTTAAAATTTGAAAAATTGCTTGAGTTTTCAACGTTGTCTAAACTTGATGGCACATAAGTAATGAGCAAAACCATTTGAAACCTTCTTAAATATTTTGTACACCTGGATATGCCTCCCAGGAAATTCCTAGCAACGACTGCTGCTTTAATTTCCCTGAAGTACGGCAGACAAGAGTGAAAAATTCCTGTGGGCCCTCTCCCAAGAACCCTCTCTCAAAGCTGTTAGCACAACGCTAGTCTTTCAACATTCCTTCGGCTTTACCATCTTTATGTTCATTTTAAATTAAGAAGTATCTAACAGATCTTATCAAATCCATGATATTGTTAAGAGTACTTCAAGGTCCTTTTAAAAACAAGAATTACTTACATCAACCTACTTTATTGCTTCATTTTCTGACTCTAAAGGACACAAAGTATACTAAAGCAATTTAATGTGGCTGTAACCTACAATTTTAACTTACCCTGAGGGGCCATTTCAACTCTTGTTTTACTTTTCCAGACCAAATCAATAGAGGGAAGAATCAAGCCAAGACACATGTCATAACTATATTAAAGGTCAATGAGGTTTAAACAAATTGGGTCCCACTCATAAATAATTGACACACAATTTGTACCACAATACAGGGTGAAATGCTACTCACCTGAAACAACTTTAAATTTATTCTGCCTATTGTTGACACCTCAGGGAGCTATAACTAAATGTGGGCTTGGGTCTGAAAGTCAGCTATCAACAAAGACATCCTCTGAGGAAAGTAATGATTCAGCAAAGACCACACAGGTGCCCCTTGTTCATCAACAACAGCTGAAGTAGAACCCTGCCTTTAGACTTGAATGATGTCCCTGCAAGCACCCTAACGATTCCTCCTTGACGTGATTTGTGACTTTGCTGAGCCATGGATTTAAATTTCAGGTGCGATAAAGTTGTGTTTGGAAATGGGCACCACTCCTGGGAACAGTCTCCTCGATAGCTCTGCAGCCTCATAGCATGGATGCCTCTTTATGGTCCGCTACTTTCTCTCCACAGGTTCTAACTCTCATTAAGATCTAAGAGGAGCTTCAAGTTCTTCAGTTTTAATTCATTGCATTTGGGGAAAATTGGGACAGTGGTAATATTCATACACTTAATGAAAGACAAAGGGACCCAGTGTCGGTTGGAATGAGATTAAGTAAGAGAATGCTCATCAGGGAGCTTCAGGGAGAGTTTTCTTATTTGACAAAGAACAGATGTGTGTAGGTGGTGTGCAGACACTGCCCTTCCACCCTCTTCTGATCTCAACAAATAATAAGGGACCTGGATCCGTGATAACCATCTTACAACTATGAAGCAATAGGCAAGGAAAATAAAAATCTAATTCACCAAGAGGAAATGGAAAGGACTTGGGCTTTTGAAGAACTGTTACACTGTCATTTATTCCCAGAATTGTTATTTTGTGAGATAGGTGTCTTTAGTGTGGAAAAAGAGAAAGCATTCTCAACTGATACAGGAGTAAGCAATGCTGTCCCTCCTCTCTAAGAAATTATAATTGATGCAGGGAAATAACACAAGAATTTAAGCAACTTCAGTGACTAATAGAAAAATATAGAAACCATGTGAAAAGTGGAAATGAACTTCTAGGAGGCTTTACTTTGCAGAGGGCCCTTGACCAACAGCAGGGACTAGAGGGGAGATTGAAGGCCAGGTAAGAAAACAGCTGTTTGGGGCATGAGGAGAGGTGCATTCAGAGAGATCTGGGTGTGAGTCCTGGCCCCACCGTGGAAAAGCTGTGCAGTCTTGAACACAGCTTAGACTTCCAATTCCTCTTTGAGGAATGGCTACATCTTGGCCAAACAAGGTAGACAATCAGGAATTCTTAGCACTCTTTAGGGAACTAGCGTAATGTCACATAGTACATAAAAATTAGACCATCAGTTCCACAGACCAATATAATATAATTGAAATGAGCCTCATGGCACTGCTTAGCACAAATGTGAAGTGCCTGTCTGGTGAGTGGAATAAACAGGAAGGGACGCTCCCTCAGAAGTCGCACTGACATCCTCCTATAGGAATCTAACCCCAATTCAGATACATTCAGTCTAGATACATTCAGTCTAGAAATCATTGGCTACTCAGTGGAATAGACATCACTGTCATCCAGAAAATTTGTGATTTTCAGGTCCCATGTCAAAGATGTTTATCTAGGGCTAGGGACATAGCTCAGCAGTATAAGCACCTGCCTGGCAAGTGCAAGGTCCTGAGTTTGATTCCAAGTTCTAAACAAAAAAGGCCTATCTAATTCCATTGTCACTTTAAAATCAAGAAGTATTATTACCATATTTTATAGATGAGATGGAAGTCCCTATAAATTAAATAATGACATAAAACATCAAGCTGAATAGCAAATGAACACATTTACTTTATGTGATTTGAAACCTTCCTGCTGAGCTTGACATTGTACTCCTTCCATTTATAAATTGACCTATTCCCGTATTCCGTTCTCTGTGATCTGAACTGGACTGAGTGTTTTGACATGAAGAACAAGCATTCTTCTCTCTTCTCCAAGCGCTGCAGCCACTAGAGTTGGTTGTCTTTATTTGCATTCATGAAAGTAATGTTGGTTATAAAATCATGACTGGTATTTATTGTGCCCCTACTATGTTATATTCCTGGTGTTGATCATTTTGGAGCATATTTATTTCCCAGAAGTACAGACATGGTAGTAGTAATGTCTTTTCCTTATGATGGAATTAAGAGCTAAGAGGGTAAATGCAGAATTTCTTAAATAAAGTGATAAATAATAATTAGAAGGGCCAGAATCCACTCAGGTTCATCTAAATTTAAGGTTATTAATTGCTCCTCTCCAGCAGTTCTCCCTCTCCAATAAGCCCATTACACACTCACTATGCACCCATTGCACTCCCTACCCCATTCCTCAACTCTGTTGTATTCTTAACATAGCAGACTGTGTTCTCAGAGCTTGAAGAAACAGACTGTCTGTGGGTTACAGAGCTGCTCTTGGGTATTCTCTTAGTAGCTCCCAAGCAGCCTAGCTCAAAAACATTTTTAATTTTGCCTAACTAGGAATTCATACAACACTGAGTCTACTATTCTGGGGAAATTTGCTACAAACATGTACAGGCAATGTACATGTTGTTATAGAACAACATGGCACAGTTGTTATAGAATAAGTCACAAGAAAAAAAAAATAGGTAACATTTTCAGAGGAACTAAAACTTCCCAACATCCCAAAACTTAAAGGGTTTCAGTAAAAGCAGTGTTCATTTAGAGTCAAATTTATAGCTACAGACAACTGCATGGTAAAGATCTTACAAAGGAGTACTCCTCAGCCATAAAGAAGGCTAAATGTGAATCATTTGTAGGAAAATGGATGCACAGTGAGTCTGTAATGCTAAGTGAAATAAATCAGGTTGGTTAGCTGGTAGGTTAACTGTTGTGTGGAAGCGAACCAAACTATGAAAGATTTAAAGAGCAAAACGTAAGAACACAATAGGAGCCAGCAATAGACTTCGTGTAGATGGGAAGGTACTGTGGGACTAGAGGTAGATCAAAGGCAAGGGCCAGGGAAGTAAAAAGATCCAGATTTGATACATGTCGGTACCAATACCATATATTTAATATAAATTATGTGATATATAATTTAATTTTATGTATCTAAATTTTTTTAAAAAAATAAAAGATCATAAGTCAATAATCTAACTCACTACTTTAAGAAATCAGGGAAGAAGACTCAACTAAGGGCTAGGAAGAGGGCTTGGAAGCATAAGCACCTGCCTGGCAATCACAAGGACCCAGTTTCAATCCCTGGTACCACACGACATGCTGGTCCTACAATCCCAGGTGTTGTGGTGTGTGCCTGTAATTCCAGCACTGGGGAGGCTGAGACAGGAGGATCACTACAAGTACAAACTGCATAGAGAGACTATATCAAAAGAAAAAGAAAAATTTTACAAGATTCAACTAAACTAAACACAAAGAAAAAGAACATTAGACTGAAGAAAAGTAAGATAATGATGACTTGAAAATTAACAGAGTAAAATGAAATAAAAAACTTTCGGAGAGCCAGTGAGATAGCTCAGTGGACTAAGTACCTGCTTAGTCAAGTGCAGGGACCAAGGTCAACTCCCAAGCACCACACACTGTACCAGCCCCAGCCCAGGTGTTCTGAGCTTGCCTCTCGTACTGCGCATTGTGGCACGCACCTGTAATCCCAGTGCTGGGGAGGCTGAGACAGGAGGATCACTACTGCAAGCCTGAGCTGCATAGTGAGACCCTGGACCACATACACTGAAAAGAAAAAACAACTTTTGGAAAGAGCAACAAAACTGCTAAGTGCTTACCTTGACCAAAAAAAAAAAAAAAAAAAGAATAGCCCAAACTTATTAAAATCAGAAGTGAAACTGGAACATCACCATCATCAGCCTTATGGAAATAAAGTAAAAAGAGTGACAAGAGAATGAATGAGTAGCTGTATGCCAAGAAACTACACCTAGATGGGCTAGTGAGATAGCTCAGCGGGCTAAAGTGTCTGCTTAGGCAAGCATAGTCAACTGCAGGGAACAAGGTTCAATCCCCAGCATCACATGCCGTGCCAGCCCCACCCCCAGGGCAGGCTGAGCAGGCCATAACATAAACAAAGTTTTTTTTAAAAAAAAAAAGCTACACCTAGAAACACACAACTAGCAAAACTGCCTGAGGGAGAAATAGAACTAAAGTTCCAAAATGTTAAGAAACACATATTTAAATCTTTACAACCTTGGATTAGGTAACCTTTTTATTAACTATGACATTAATGTGCAGGGAGCAAAATGATAAGTGAAGAAGCCGAACTTCATCAAAATTAAATGCGTTTGTACATCAAAGGGCTCTTAAGAAAGTGAAAAGATAGTCTACGCGCTCCAATTTCATCCATCACATAGGTGATGAGGCTCTAAGGTGCTGAAATATATTTTTAAAAATGGAGGGGTGTTATGATCCAGATCTAGAACTTTTCCCCCAATTCCTGTGGGTAGATGAGTGGATCACGGGGTGCTGTACTTACCAGCGCTTTCCTTCTCAGAGTTTATTGAGTAGCTGAATGTGCCATGGTGTGGGAGCAGTTGCAGGTGTGGACCTGCAGGCAAAACCAAGTATGGTCCGTTCCTGTCCCTGGCTCCTTGACCCCTTTGTCTGCCTCCAGGCCTGTGGGGCTCAAGATCCCTTTCCTCTTCCACTCTTCTACAGTGCTGTTTCTGTCTGAGAGCTGCCAAACACGGACTGAAGCTGCGAGCCAAAACAAAGCTCTCCTCCCTTCAGCTGTCCAGCAATGAGAAAGTGACTAATACAGAGGACACTGTACTAATCAAAAAGTGAACAAGGATTTCATTATTTCTCCAGCGATTGACAAATGACAAACACGTGAAAACAAACATTATTAGTCTTTAGGAAATGCGATCAAATCACAATGAGTTACTGTTAGACACTCAATGGGATGGATGGTATTTTTAAAAGTGAAAAGGTATTCTGTGGATTAAAGCACCTGTTTAGGCAGACCCAGAGACCTGGGCTCAATCTCTGGCCTGCTGTGCCAGCCCTGCCCCTGGGGTGGTCTGAGCCAATGATCCAGACTGGGTGTGGTGACTCATGTCTGGTATCCCAGCACCTTGTGAGGCTGAAAAAAAAAAGGATCACTACAAGTCTGATCTATGTAGGAGAACCTATAGACCCTGTATTAAACACACTAAAATAAATAAGTCAAAATAAAAATGAAGAGGTAGTAAGTATTGGTGTAGATGTAGAGAAAATGGAACCTTTGTACATCAGTGGAGAAAAATTTTACTCTTGTGCACATACCTAAAAAACCAAAAAGCATCGTGTTTGCAAAAAACCTGTACCCAAATGTTTGTAACAATGTTGTGTATAATAATCAAGTAACAGGGGCCTGGCAGGATGGCTCAGTGGTCTAAAGCGACTGCTTAGGAAAGCTTAGGCGGCTGCAGGGACTGGGGTTCGATCCCTGGCACCACATGCTGCACCAGCCCTGCCCTCAGGGTAGGCTGAGCCTGCCATAAAAATAAATAAACAAACAAAAGTTCTGAAACAAGAAAAAAATAAAATAAAATAAAAAATAATTCAAAAAAATAATGAAGTAACAGAAACAAACAAATGTCTATCAGCTAATAAAGGGAATGTTGCAAGGCAATATAATCCATACAGTAATCTTCATTCATGGAAAAGAAAAATATAGATGCCACAGATGGGTTCACCTTGAAAATATTTATGCTAAGTGAAAGAAGCCAGCCACACAATGCCAAATACTATGTCCTCCTACTTGTGGAAGATACCCAAAGTAAGCAAATATATACAGACAGAAAGTAGATCAGTGGTTGCAAGGGAGGAGCAATAACTGAAAGGCATGAGATTGGTGGGGGTCGACAGCGATACTTTGGAATTAGTGTTATATAATACTTCTAGTGTTATACAACACTAAGAAAGAAAACCAAAAGACTGAACTGCTTCAAAATAGATAAGATTGCTAATTTTATGTTAAATTGTTTTATTCAGTATTTTATATTTAATACACAGTCTACAGGGTCTACAGGTCTATACAGATCAGACTCGTAGTGATTCTCCTGTTTTCAGCATCCCAAGCACTGGGATTATAGGCATGAACCACCATGCCCAGTCTGAGCTGAGTCTCAGTCTGCCCTGGGGGGCAGGACCCCATCAGTATGCCCAAGGATCAAAAGTTGCATGGCTTTTATCTTTGCATTTCAAAAGGCTATCAAAGGGGCTGGGGAGATAGCTCAGTAGACTAAGTGCTTGCCTAGCAAATGCAAGGACCTGAGTTCAAGCCCCAGCTCAGAAAAAAAAAAAAAAAAAAAAAAAAAAAA